>CM065640.1:24697383-24852383 GCA_033220585.1 Dipteronia sinensis | reverse complement strand
AGAGGCCTAGTGAAAATGTTAGCTAGTTGATCTTCATATGGAAAAGTTGCTAGATTCCTAGATAGACCTTGGAAGATCATTTAGTGAAAATGTTAAGACCACAAAATAGTTTGTGTCGCATCGCAAATATTTGAGATATTCATAAATTTGATGCTTTTACTAGCTTGCCAAGAATGACCATATATTATATTGTTTTTAATCGTATAGGAATTTTAACTGCCAATGATCATATTGTAAGATTTCATTTAAGTTCATAACACAATTACAAAAATATCCCCACAACATCTTTTTTATTTTCTTTATTTTTTTTAAAGTGACATTTTAGACAAAATCGTGCAACTCGGCATCAACATTGTATCAAAATTCTTGGAATTCAATAGGAAAACAAAAAATTTATAAGTTTAAAAATAATTATAAACTTACTTGTTCATTATTGCTTGTTTATTATTGTATATTAATCTCTATCACTTCTAAATTTGCTTCTCATTGCATATCAATCTCCATCACTTCAGGATTTTTTTCTGGTTGCATATTATTCTCTAGCACTTTCCAATAAAAAAATACTTTAGGACATGTTTGGCATGTCGTACTGTACTGTATTAGACTGAACTGTATAGGATTGGATTGTATTGTACTATACTCAACTCGATTACATTTAATATTATCCTGTGTTTGGTGTGGCATCGTACTTGACGATATTGTCAATTTGTTCATCTATCAAATTTTTTTATGTTGAAAAAAGTAATGTAAATCAGATTATTTTTTATATTGTCATAATTCGTTTTACATGGAATTATTTTTTTTGTCTCATTTAATATATTTTATCTTTAAAATATATTTTTATTTTATTATAATTAAATTGAAAAAAAGAAGAACAATCCAACTGATGTGAAAATGTCACATCAATGGCTCACCAAAAAAAAAAAGCAATTAAGAATAGTAGGGCTTGTTTTGTAGTCTAGCCTTGGTAGGTTTATTTATGGCGGACTAAATAGCGCGACATGGCATGACTAAATTTATACATGTATTTTTGACTTGTATAATACCCAAAAAAAATGAATATTGGATGATGATACTATACTTCTCAATTGGTTTGATTCATTGGTGACTTGAATCTTTAACGTGGAAATGGTATAAAATGTCACATTTTAAAACTGATTTTGCACCCAAGTGAGTACTTTAATAAGTTATGTTTAAAAGACATCTATTGTTGTGAACTACCAAAATTTCTCTTAAATAATCAGTTTTTATTCTGTTTGTACTTTCATCTCTACACTTTCCAACACTCAACTCAGTAACCTCTCTCTCTCTACAATAAACTTATCTAAAATTGAAATCCCCTACAACAAAAAGTTCAAGGCTGCCTACCCTTTCTTCTTCAACTTAAAAAGAAGTCGACGTTCTTCAGTACAGTAAGATAATAAATCTTTTAAATACTTCTTTTCTGTACCTCCGTTTCTGAGTCTTGTAACACTTTATTCATTCATTTTCATTTGTTCTCCGAGTCATTTGTAAACCTGAAGCTGGTTGTGTGAATTTTGAATCTCAGAGCCTTTCTAAACTTTGTCCGAGCCTTTGTAAGCTCTGTCCGAGCCTTTCTAAACACTGTCTGAGCCTTTGTAAGCTCTGTTCGAGCCTTTCTAAACACTGTCCGAGCCTTTGTGAAGTGGTGACCACGTTTGTCAATGAAGCAGTGTCCGAGCCTTTCTAAGCTCCCTCCGAGCCTTTTACATCAGTATCCGAGCCTTTGTGAAGTTGTGTCCGACCTTTTGCATAGCCTTTTAAAGAAGTGTCCGAGACTTTTAAAGTAGTCTCCGAGCCTTTTAAAGAAGTGTCTGAGACTTTTAAAGTAGTCTCCAAGCCTTAAAGTAGTGTCCGAGCCTTTTACATCAATGTCTGAGCCTTTTAAATATCCTCACCCGTTCCCTTGTAAATGTAATCCGAGCCTTTTGTATAAACCTTTTCCTAAGCCTTTTTTTATCATCTTATTCAGACATCTGTGAAAATATTTTGTAGTCCTGGCTATTTAATAATGGTTTGCTATGATTAATTTGACAGCATAATGAATCAGGTTAGAATAGTAATATCTTACAACGGTCGATGCGAGCAGTTATCCGACGGAAGTCAGAGGTTTGTTGGATCCGATAACCAGCGAATGTATGTGTCCAAGAATATTACTTACGAAGAATTGGTGGCGATCGTGCATACCATTGTGAAATATGATGTAAACAAATTCAATGTTGATCTACAGTTAATATCAATCATTCCTGACACTACATGTCGCACATTTATAAGAAATGACAATGATGTTTAGTTTATGCTAGGGGAAGATCGGATGATCCCTCAAGTATGTGTCAGTCTAACTGAGAGAAGAGCTGAAGATGTGATAGGGAATGATATTCCTCATCGTGAAAATACCCAACAATTTGGATCCTTTAGCGGTAGCAACGAAGTGTTCACATAAAGGAGTGCCACCAAAAGTGGGGAAAACATGTGTGCTGTCCCACCGGTAGTGGTCGACCATGCAGATGTAGTTGAACCTCAATTCAACGATTACTTTGGCTGTCGAATTGAGATGACTAATGAGCAGAACACTGGAGAGAATATTGAGCAGAACAATGACCCGAAATATGAGGTGGATAGTGAGGCAAATAATGATTAGGTAGATGATCTAGAAAATGTGGATGAAGAGCCTGTACAAATGCAAACACGTGAAGCACGTGTACAAGGAGTTAGTTTCACTGCACCAGATATGCCTGAGACTTCCGAGGTCCGGTATAATGTAACTGTATTTGATTCCGATAATGTGACAACGTGGGTTATTCTCAGAGCAGATTCATACTCGTTTGGTATTGGTAGAAGTAGCACCTTGGTAGAGCAAGAACCTACAAGCATGATTTATAAATGTCAATTTTTTCTGAGTAAAAAGGATTTGAAGAGGCTACTTGGCTTTTTTGCAAAGCGGGATAACTTTGAGTAGAAGGTGAAAAGGTCCAATAAGACAACGTTACATCTGGTTTGCATCATTGACAACTATACGTGGAAATTAAGAGCTGTGAGGAGAGATGAAGGGACTTACTTCCAAGTTAGAAGTTTTGTCAACGAACACAATTGTCCCTTGGAGGAGATTCATCGTCGCCACCGACAAGCTAGTGCAGTCATAATGGGAGATGTCGTTGCACCTAGACTTCAACAACACGATGGTCGTCTCATGCGTCCTAAGGACATAATCGGTGAAATGAAAACAATTTATGGCATCCAAATCATGTACAGTAAGGCATATCAAGCCATGCATTATGCATTGTCATTGACCTATGAAACACATGAAGAAACTTTCCAACTGCTGCCTTTTGGTTGTAGGTTCAGGTTTTGGATTGCGCAGCGGAATGGGGTTTTAAAATTTTTATGAAATCATCAAGTAAACCTATTTGTACCGTAATAATCGAAAATAACAAAGAAGGTGAAATGATTTCATACCAGCGTTTGAAGGCTCCTTCTTTCTTTTTCCGATCTGCTTCATGATTTGAACCACAAGATCTTCCCGGCTATGTCCCGCGATTGGCAACAGCGTGTTGGCGCCTCAAGGATAGACATAACACCGGTTTCGGTTCCGGGGGGATTGGAACCGAAATCGGAACCGAAACTTCCCTTGGAAGGTTCCGGTTTCGGTTCTGGTTCCACCAGTTCCGGCGGTTCCAACGGTCCGGTTCTTTTTTTTTAAACAAAAACAACCCAATCCAGGTATCCAGCTACATCTACCCAGTACCCATCCACGTGACCCAACCCCAAATTCCTAGATCCCAATCCCTAATTACCTTGGCTTCATCAGTTTTCAATTTTTCATCACAAATTCACAATATTATACACTGATACACACCTACACACCACACACCAGTACACCACCACACCATTATACACTGATACACACACACACACACACCACACACCACACGGCACACACCATACCATCAATGACCAATCAAACCAAACACACACACCACCACCACCGGTACCACAAACCCAATCAAACCGGTCCAAACTCAAACACACATACAACCCACCCCCAATCTCATCTCTCTCATTCGATCCAAGGCTCACATCCTCCATGCAAGAAGTTGAAGAATGAACAATGAAGAAAGAAGAAGAAACTGAGGAAAAATAAGAATAAGAAAGAAGAAAGAAGAAAGAAGAAGATGATCGACGCCGATGATGATGGCCGACCACCGACGCCGTCGCCGTCGCCGAACCTCCGAAAGAAGAAGATGGTGGACCAGTGGTGGGCGGTGGCCGGATGAGTGAATGGGTTATGGGTGATTTGGGGTTGATAGTTGATTTGTGTTGTGTGTGTGTGTGTGTGTGTGTGTGTGTGAGAGAGAGAGAGAGAGAGAGAGAGAGAGAGAGAGAGAGAGAGAGAGAGATGAAGGATTGAAGGAATGGGATGATCTGAGATTTCAATCTCAGATCTGGTTTAAAAAAAAAATTAATTAAAAAAAAAAATAATAATAATATGGTGGAACCGTCTGGTTCGAACCGGAACCGAACAGCCAGTTCTGGTCCGGTTCGAACCGGACGGTTCCATAATAAAAGGAACCGGAATCGGAACCGAAAAATCGGTTCCGGTTCCGGTTTAGATTTCCCACCGGCAGTTCCGGTTCGGTTCGCCGGTTCGAACCGTACCGGCGTCATGTCTACTCACGGGTTTCAGGAGCTTGAATGGAGGTAGAAGAAACTTACGAAATTAACTCTTGTTTTCTATGTGTGGAATACGACCACCATTAAAATTAAAATAAAAAAACTATACATATATATATATATATATATATATATATATATATATTTGGACGCACACCTCTCGGTTTTCTTCTTTTTGGTTTCACGCAACCAACATTCAATGCTATTAAGAGAACTTATATCTTCTCTTCTCTTAATTGCGTTGTATCAGTTTTCAAAAGCAAATATATATCCTATATACATTTATTCTTTTAACTGATAACCTTTATTAATTAATCCTTTAATATCTCTAAGGATAATTAATAACTTTGAATTTAATCTTTTTAAATTCAAATTTGATATTTAATTTAATAAAAATAAAATAATCAAATTATATTATCTTCATTCAAACACAAATATTAATCAACATTCTCCAACTAATGATTAATCACATAATTAAATAATCTTATTATTTAATCAATTTAATCACTAATATTCTTTAATTAAATAATATCATTATTAAATTAATTCCCAAATAGATACGTGTCACTTTCGTAACACAATTAATTGGACAATCCATTTAATCAACCGTGATCCTTGTTACCTTTAATCAATCCGGCTAGCAAGGGGACGTAATGGACCCACAGTATTTCGAGCTCCAATTATCCTTAGAAATAATTAATTAAACTCTTTAATTAATATTTCATGATTATTAATTCCACTAAAAACCCGAAGCTGCATTCTCTCAACTGTAGATGTTTTTACACAAACCAATAACTTTCGGTGTCCATTGATATAGCTATTACATATGGTATAATCCTCCACAAGTAGTTCATAATTAGAGGTGGGTCATAATGTCCGTTATACCCCTCTAATTTCATCTTTTCTATTAAGTACCATTGATTCTCTAATGGACAATAAATCCTACATTCCTCATGGAATTAGGAGAGCGCTCATACTGTTTAAGCCCCGAATCAACTCTTAAGGGAACTACTATCTACTTTTCGCAAGGAGTGTTCCCTTAAGAGTTGATTCCACTATTGTATACAAACCTTCCCATCCACAAGCCAAACAACGATTCCAACATACGAAGCATATTGACCGGGAATGTAACTCCGATCTCACCCATGGTATATCAAAAACAACGATCTAACCTGAAGGGGTCGATAAGACACTCAGGATTAAGATCACCCATATATAGCCATCATTTATTGATATACATGAATCTCACCATGTAACAGATCTTATTGAGAGATTCATATAGATCGTGGCCTAGTCCTACATGATCACACCATACAAGGTGTCTCCATTCTCACATCACCATATGAATGATCCAGGAGAAGATCACCGTACAGTACGGAATGAACCGCAACTGTAGTTTAACCATAAATAAAGTACCCAACTTTATTTGCTATCTACAGACTCTTTAGATTTCTCGTTTCAAAATGAATCCATCTGTATATGACAATCATATACTAAGTTTGAAATTATATCCAGCAATCTTGGATGTTAAGTACTCATGTTATATATAAATGTATGAGAAAATTTGAATGAATAAATTACTTCTTTTATTTATGGTCAATTGGCATTTAAAAATTACAAGCTTTAGGCAAAAACCCCAACATTGATTACTTTCTGGAACAACAAAATCCTGGCACAATCACTGACTTACAGTACGCAGACGATGGTAAATTTCTCTAGTTTTTCATGTCTTTATGGCCCTCAATTAGAGGTTTCCGGAGGCATATGCGTCATGTGATTGCAGTTGATGGTACCTATTTGAAGGGAAGATTCGGGGGTACAATGTTTGTTGCAACTGCACAAGATGGAAATGAACAGGTGTATCCAATTACTTTTGGGTACGGTGACTCAGAAAATAACCTTTCATGAGAGTGATTTTTAGATTGCTTGAAGGGTGCCCTTGGTCATATAGATGATCTGGCTTTCATTTTCGATCGACATTCAAGCATTGAATCAGGGATTTATAAAGTGTTCCCTTATGCAACCCATACCATATGTTGTTGGCACTTTTATGAAAATATTAAAAAGTGGTTTCACAGAAAGGATGTTGCTGACATAATGGACAAAGCAGGTAGATCATACAATGACCTCGCTTATAACTGGCACATGGAGGAGTTACGTAACCTGCACAAAGGTGCATTCGATTATGTCATTGCTGTCGGTCCACACAAGCGGTCATGTGTACATTCTCCCTAAAGAAGGTACAGAGTGATGACAAAAAATATTGCAAAGTGCATAAACTTATGTCTGAAATTCCCATGGCAACTGCCATTGTTGACATTGGTAGAATTCATTAGGAATATGCTACAACAGTGGTTTCACGATCGTTATCGAGCTGCACAGTCCATGTGTCATCAATTGACCGATGCAGCACATCTTGTGATCCTGAAACTTGTCAAGAAGTGCAGTTATATGACCGTAAATCCAATTGACTGGAACCTATTCTTCGTTAAACTGAATGGGCAGTGGACAGTTAACTTAGCCTTGAAGACTTGCACATGCAACAAATTCCAAATGGACCTTTGAAAATACTCTAAGAGAGATTAAACTAATAACCTAGATGAAGGGGGGAGGGGGGAATAGGTTTTAACCAAATTAATTGCCAATTTTTTGGTTAATCAAGATTAATCACAACAACCCCTAATAAACAATCATTGTAACAAAGTGCGGAAAATAAACAAAGACATAATGATTTGTTTTACGTGAGAAAACCCCAAAGGGTAAAAAACTCATGGGTCTAAAGCCAATCGAACCCTCAAATCCACTATTTATAAAAACGATTACAACCTAGGTTGACCACTTCACACCTAATCGGTTACTAATCCGTTCTTGCTACCCGTATGCATTATATAGTGATTTTATGCTCTTGCTTATATACTACCCACAACACATACAAGACTTAACTCTTAAGTAAAGAGATATGCAACCTAAAGTGAATATGAAAATATTGTAAATGCACAAATGCTAGGCCAACACATTTTATGCTTATCTAATCATGTATGAATGATTCAAACAATCCTAGATATCATGTTGCTATATGTCATACATATTACTTAGCTATATGAAATAAGTGCAAACCTAGATGCAATAGCTATCACAATACAAAACCCAACAAACATACAAGAATGTTATCTTGAAAATAAAAAGCTCAAACTTGATGCCTACAAGTCATAAAAGAGCTATCTTGTAAACAATAACACAAGAAAGAATGGAGATGGTGTTATACTTACCAAGTCATATGCTTTAATGCAGACCCATGCAAGAAAAACATCCTAGATGAAGCTAGATGATGTTTGATTCATGAATAAAGGATGGGTATTTGGGTTTTGGTTAATAAAGATTGTATCTTGGTGGCTTTCCTTGCAAGACACTTTTATCCTCTTCAAAGTTATGAAATTTTAAGCTCTTGGCACGAAATGAGGATGAAGAGATGTGTATAGAACAACCCTAAAAGAAACTACGTCGTTTTGGAAAAGTTTGCTAAAAGACAAGCAAAACATACGCAGTGCGCGGGTCCATGTGCGCGAGTAGGAACCCGTTCACTGACCCACACACATGGGTTTCATGAGCAAGAAATAGCTCTGTGTGCGGGTGTGGCGAATGACGATTGGTGCACGACCATCGATGACCTACTGCCCGAGATGCGCTCGTGTGGCTCATGACGATCAATGCAACGTGCGCTAGTGACTGCGCGGATGGCTACCCGTGCACCATGACCCGCACACTGGGTCATTCAACACACTTAAGGGAAAATCCCTTTTCAACATACACGAGTAATGCTTATCTTAGTTGAATGTTGTGCAAGTGTGAAGTGAGTGAAATGCACACAAAATAAAGCACAAAAGCAAGAAATCTAGGCAAGCATGAGAAGTGTATGTGTGTGCAACTAAATCTCTTCAAAGAGTTAAGCAAATAGTATACCTTCTTAAAGCACTTTGAGTTTGATTATGCTAGTGAAGCTTGATCATGAACAATGAGGCATAATCTACCCTTACAAGTAAATCCCTAATGTGGTTTGTCAACGAAATGAGCAAATTATAAAGTAAGACCCTTACAACGTTTTTCCATGTTCTCACGCACTCGCAGCGGCAAGGTACATGAGAAATTACAGTTTACGCTTTATATTACCCAAATGTGAATTTCAATGTTTTCATTGTTGTAGGGAGCGAAACTTGGATTTCACATCTCTATATGCGGATTACTACAAGAGAGAGACACATATTGATGCATACTCGGTTCCTATTATGCCCGTTGGCCATTCGTCTTCATGGGTAGTGCCATTTGACATCGCAGGGTGGGTGGTTTTAAATCCACTATCGAAGAGACAATCAGGTCGCCCGATGAAGGGTCGATATGCCTCGTCTTCGGAGAGGTCAACCACACAATCGTGTAGAAGATGTGGACAATCAGGACATAATAGCAGGAGGTGTTCTAACCCACCTATGATTAATGAAGGTCCAAGCAGAATTGTTCCCGAGGATACCGTCGCAAGTGTAGCATCTGTCATTCAGTTGGACATAACAAAAAAATGTGCCCTCACAAGGACTCTACCGTGGAATGAATGGAACCGTTGATTTTGATGTAATTTTAATTGTAATAACCTCTATTTTTATGATTGGCTTATTGCATGACAAACCACATTGGGGATGATTGTGTAATGGGTAGCTTAAGTCTTCTTGATGATTGTTAAGGCAAGCTTCCAAGCATCTCTATGACGTCAAGATCTAGAGCTCTAAAGGTATATCACTTAACTTTAGAAGAGTTTGGGTGAACACACACACTTGCATGCATATTTACTTTTCTTACATTTACTATCTTGCATTTGTGTATCATTTCTATGTGCATCTTTGTCTTTCATCAAAATTCAAACTTGCACAATATTCACATAGGTTAGGTGTGCTTGAACGTGTGTTTGAATGCCTGGAATAGAGAATTTTTTCTCTTAGCGTGGCCCAGATCGCTTGGCAAGCTCTGCTTGCATCACGGCACACGTAGCGGTATTCTCCAGTGTGTCATGAGCAGTGTGGACCGCGGTTGGTGCATATGTTTGCACAACTGTCCATACAACGGTATTCTCCAGATGACCCATGTTGCATGTACCGCGGTCTGGATACTTGCCTGTACCGCGGCACGCAGAGCGGTTTTGGCGAAATTTTGTTTCCCAAGTTCAAAACGACGTAGTTTTAACTATGGCTTCATATATATTCTTCCTCTTCTCTTCTTGGCCGATCAAGAGCTTAGAAAATCATTCTTAGAGAGAGGTTAGAGCTCCTAGAGAGAGAAAGCTTCAAGAAAGCATCTTTGACTCTCCAAACCCAAAACTCATCTCCATATTGCATCTTTCATCATTATTTGAGCATATGTCTTCATGGTTTCATGACTAGGTAAGTAAGAACTTCATTTCATATCATTTATTATTCTTCTTACTCTAGATTATGTATTTATTGCTTGATTAAATACTTAGACTCTATTTATTGCATATATTTATGAGTCTTGATAACATGATTGGGTTTGTTTGTGATAGTTTTCATCATTAGGTCAATTTGCCTAAATAGCTAATCCATAAATGTTCATGTATGCTTAATTGATGATTAGGTTGACTTTATGCATCTAGTCAAGTTCTTCAATATTTATGTGAGTTTTATTTGACAATTAGGTTGTTAGAATTTCTCTACATCTAATTGAGACCTAATGTGTGTACATATAGTGTTGGTTGATAACTAGATTGTTAAATTGCATTATAACATCTAGTTAAGCATTTAGTGTTTAGTCTTGCACTTTATTGTATTGAGTATATTGTCATATATACACTTAGACTTTTAATTCTCTTCATAGAGTCAAAGTTTTGTGGCTTCTAGGTGAAGTTGCACAAGCAAGAGAAGCCTTACAACCAAGGGTGTGGTTGGCAAGCATTGTGCCGGGAAGCCACTGTAAAAGGCCCGTAGATTAGGAGGTGCTCATGCCAAGAGTAGTGGATCAGGGGATATCACTAGGGATTGAACCAAGAGTGGAGAGTGGTGAGTGGTAGTGTCCATAGCCTGAGGTTATCGAGAGTGAGAGTCCGAGTATCACTTGAGGGTGTAAATTTCTTTTTATATAGTGGATTTCTATGGCTCAAGCGGCTAGCGTCGCTAGTCCCGTGGTTTTTCCCGTTTGGAGGGTTTCCACGCAAAAATCAAGTGTTCTTTATATTTCCGCACTTTACACTTGATTTTGTATGTTTGTTTATGGGGTAAATTTTTAATATTGACTAATCAAGAAAAATTGGTAATTAACTTGATTAAAACCTATTCACCCCCTTCTAGGTTGTTAGACACACACTTGAGTTGTGTATTTTCATTAATTATTTGGAATTGTAAGACTTGTTCATTTAAATTGTGTTGTTAAATGAGGGAGTTAATTTTCAGTTTAAATGGGGCAGTTACTTGTAATTGCAAACACTTTAACTTAAAAAAAAAATTCTATATTTCATTACTCAAGAAGTTATGTACATTAACTACATAACAAAATGGGGTTTGGAGTTACAAAAAACCTCCACGGACATCTTCTTCCGGATGGCGCCCATATCATCTTTCGACCAGTCGAACATTCCTCTATTCACCAGCAAGTACTCTATCAGTCTCAAAGTATGGGAACCACGATTACCCCTGCAATTCACCACATGAACAACCGTTAGAAACCACAATTATTAAAAAAAAAGGTGATAGAATAAGATCTTGAAACAGTCATACCCTGTAGTCTGTTGGGGCACACGTGATGTAGACACAAGGCTCATCCGAAAGAGCCTATCCCTAAAGTCGTAGGTCCTATCATCCCTCCGTCTCTGATCGTGAAACCGCACATCACGGTAAAAACCACCTTAAACATGTGACATGGTCATTCCTGATGTGCCATGTAACTTCCTGTCTGTATGAGTCTAATTGGTAGATCTTCCTGACCGTGAGGTCGATGCTGGCCAGGATCCAAGCTACCGTCCATTGTTGCAAGAAATCAGAATCTGTGGATGTTTCAACAAAATGTTATCAATGTCAAATATATTTATTAAACACATTGAAACCATGTAAATTAAACGCTCACCACGTCAACCTCGTGCCATGGCCGGTTTCTTGACGATAGCAATCCATATATATAGCTAAGGTCCTTAGCTGGCCATTGGTACTTCAGCACTGACCAACCCTTAGGGGGTTTACCCACAACCCCACTAGGCATAATTCTCCCCCACTGAATATATAACCATGACTGTACAATTAAAAGATTTCCCGAAACGTTAGATAAGAGATGTATGAAATTTAATAATGCACAAGCGAAAACCGTACAATATAAATACTTACATAGAACTGTGAATCGAGTATGTTGAGCCTATGACTATAGATAGTGGGGTATGCTACCTGACGCTTCCGCAGAATCTGCAAGTACGCGTCCATGTGTTGACAATTTCAACATGGTAAATTGTTATGATGATATCATTACTGAAACAAACTTACACAGACAGTTCAAGTAAGAAACATACTGTATCCTCTAACTCCATGAAGTTGGTTTGCAATCGATGGAACCAAGTGACAGGAACTCGCATATGTAGATCCACATCACGTCTGCATAATTGTTAAAGAAGTTAGATAACCAATTAATTTTACTTAGGTTTGAGGATACTAAAAAATATTGTAATATGTAAGATTATACTTACAATTCCCTCATCGTGTTTCTCTTGTAGGCCTGATAAGCCGCAAGCTGGTCACCATCTACCAAATCCTTGGGCCTAAATACATGTGCTGATGACTGTGGTAGTGTCCTTGGCCTCTTCGGGACGACAGAGGTCAATGTATGCGCTCATCAACTGCCACCCTAGCTTGCGAACCTGCTGGTGACGCTCAACGTGGGGTTGACTACAGTCCAAACCGCTGGGATGGACCAGAGTGGTACGCTGGGAGGAGGAACTCTGTTCCCGTGGATCACCTGGAGAGTTGCACTACGATGATGGGTATGCTGTATGGTCCTGGGGATGAATATGACGACCCACATGCTCGACTTGATGCAACTGCTGCTCTGGTAAATCCTCAGGAGGTACCTGCTCTAATAGTGCTGTCTCTGTACCACTAGACACTTGCTTCTCCTACTCTCGTTCTATCACACCAGGCTCTTGCTTATCGGACACTCTCTTTGTAGTACCTTGCTGCTCACGTCTGGTGTCTGGGTCTGTCCCATCGTCATGACTACTTGTCCTGTCTTTGGGACTAAAGTCTCGGTCACTGAATGGTGGACCATCCCAATGAGACTGCGATGTTAAGCACCCGGATCAAGCCCATCAACTTCGTATGCTGCTCATCTCGTTTCTCATTACTCTTTCGGACATCCTCCCGCAACTCTCGGACAACATCTATCACTTTAGCCAATTTATGTTCCCAGCGGTCCTGAAAGGAAATCAAAATTGTCAGTAATCTTATAGCGTTCACTCGTTTCAAATTAAATAATGCAATACAAATATTTTTACGTACCTCTGAATGAACTCCAATGCCTTCTCATGAATCACCTCCAGATGTATCTCCGGGCATCGCAAATCCAACACGTCTATTCCTCACGGGAGTCCCACTGCCAGCCTCCGGCTTAGAACCCTCGGTATCACTGGTTCCGGTAGTCATATGCTGTTCAGGATCCGGTACTAAAACATCCACTCCATCGGTGACATTTTACAGACTGCCTCCCTCGTCCATGCCCTCATAGTACCATTCAGCCCTCTCAGCTGCCTTCGGCACCAATTCAATCCTCACAAACATCTGAAATCGTAGTTAGACCATTGTAATCATATACATATTAATAACTATAAACATTAACAAAATAGATACCTACACTTTATGTGAAAATCTTTACCAACTTTTCAGCCCTTGGTTGCTGATTCAACTCCCATTTTAGAATACGGGGGGACTAGTCGATTACCTTACGGGTCCCAAGTTGGGTGGCAAGCTCGGAGATAACCTCAAAAGAAAATACCTACGTAATAAAAAAGTACAATTAGAATCCAATATATTTATTCCATCAGTCAAATGAAAACAATTACAGTTAAAGTACGAGTATAAATTCTAAATTCTCACGTACAGTGCGTGAAGTAGACCGTATATGTTGTACATCTCCACGGTGTGTACGTCGACTCCCTTTGCTTGCTATCATTTTTCGAACTGCTCCCACCCATAGTCCAACGCATGCTTGAAACCAAAAATAGACTGCCTATACACGTGTGCACCCCACGAGAACGCATCAAATGCGTCCACGTCCTCGACTAGGTGCATTTGCCATATTGGAATTTTCTCTCTCTCGTCCAACCCCATTAATATCCAGTTCAACATATATAATAAGCACAGCTTCACCTCATCGTACTGCTCCTCAAAAATACCAATCCATAGAACCGATCTCAGCTGTTCAAAGTCGACCTCATCTCAACCATAGAAGTACCGATGATGTATGCCATTTTCTGCCATATCAGATCTTGCCGTGTCGGGAATGACTCAGAACTTCAATCCGGTGATCAAACAAAACTCAACCTTGGAGAACCGGAACGAATGACGACCTAACATAAATCTCATCTCATATTCCTATCCATCGTGATGTAACTCGCGTATAAGCAGCCGTTGGACAATACCTGCCGAACACTTCATCTCACGATGCATCCGAAGGAAATGTCCAAAACACGACTCAGTATGCTGACGTCGTTCTTCGACCGCAAGAACATTAGGTACCCTATTCAGTGCATCGTCGATATCTCGAAGGTCATCGAAATGGTCATGCCAAGTTATTTTTCCCTCGTACCATTCTCCTAATAGAGTTTTAAGCAAATCCTTTAGCTGGTTCTTCATCTGTATTTTCACAGAATTAAGGCATATTAGTAAACTATAAAAGGCTCGGGCAGTTAAGTAAAGGCTCGGGCAGTTAAGGAAATGGCATGGGCAGTTCATTAAAAGGCTCGGGCACTATATTAAAAGTCTCGGAGCTACGAAATTAACAAAACTACTGATTGTTTAAAAAGCTCGGAGAAAACTCACAAAGGCTCGGACATTATAGTAAAAGGCTCTGATACAACTAACAAATGCTCGGAGATCAAAAAGTTTAATGTTTGTATAAAAAGCTCGGACTGTTTATGAAAAAGCTCGGGAACTGCTGAAAAAGGTTCAGAAACTACTTACAAGGCACGGAGATTCATATTTGAAAAATCTAATACAAAGGTTCGGAGATTCAAACAAAAAGCTCGTATTACTACTTGTTATAGGTAAAAATCATCATCAAGGACACATCATTACAGTAAGGGGCCACGTAAGCAAAGTCAAGAAAAGTCAAGCGTAAAAGGGCAGAAATTCCCCAAGGAAATTTACTAGGCAAAGGGCAAAGCAACCCGACCACAGACGAAGAAATCGGCTCGGGCATACTCGGTCATGCTCGGGATCAGATAATGAAGACGAGTACTTCACAAACATATGGACAGAATCAGCAGCAAGCAACTCCATAATAAGCAACGATACGACTATCAGAGTTCAACTGAAAGGCAAACAGATTTCCCGCAAATAAAGGGCAAGGAATCCGATGCAGATTCGGACTCAGTCAAAACAGGAAACAGGATAAACTCCAGAAAGAGACAGACTTCAATTAGAATTAGGAAATCACACAAAATACGGGTATCACAACACCAAACCCTAGCAGTACCATAAACCCTAGCAGTACCATAAACCCTAGCAATAACATGTATAAATACCCCTGTAAGAAACATAATGGGGGGACGTGAGAATTAGCAGGAGAAATCAGAGAGAAATACTTTGTAATTGAGTTTTTCATAGTGGATTTGACTTTGTTGCTCAAGCAACAACCCGTAGATTTTTCTCCAGTTAAAAGGAGTTTTTACCACGTATTTGTGTCTCTTGATTTATTATTTTCTTGCGGTATTATACTTATCTGTTCTTATTTTCGCTTGATACAAGTTCGTTGATAGTGACGACGAAAAATCACCATCAGCAAGCAACGAGGTTGCGCTCCACAGTGGTGATACCAACGCCTGATGCACCCATAAAGGTAAGCCGTGATCCGATTGACAGGCCGGTGATTTTTCTGAAAGGCCAACTAGGGAAAGCGGAGAACGTAGAGAGGAGAATGACTCGGACAGAAGGTATGGTCATGACCAGACGGCTAGGGATAGAGACCGTCCAATGAGGCGTACTCTTTAGAGAGATCGATCGTCGTCCTCGGGAGAGAGTGAGCAGAATTATCATCACAAGCGCCAAAGGGGCACGGTTCGGCTGCACGGTTTAAATCGGGATCAAAGAGAATCGAATCCGGAAGAAAGAGGCCAAAAACTGACTATAAGTCAGAATTTCAATGCTGTGGGGGAGCCGGAGGGAGACAGAGATATACTCATATAGAGTTTGACCCGGGAAGTAGAGAACAACCGCGACAAATGGATGCGTTAGTCAGGCGATATGGGCGTAACGAGTTGTCAGATGATGAGTTCGGGAGCCCTTTCACCAATAGGATCCTGAGGACGCCATTCCCGAAGAGGTTTAGAATGCCACATGTAGAGCAATTCAAAAAGGACACGGACCCTAAGGAACATGTCAGAAGATACAAGAGTGCCATGGCCCAGTATGTTTACAATGATGCCCTACTATGCTTAAATTTCCCTCAAACTCTTGGGGATCTGGGCTCTAGGTGGTTCGGCAGGTTACCAACGGCCAGCGTAAGTAACTTCCTCGAGCTGAGTAAGGCTTTCTCAAGGCAGTTCCTCGGGAATGTGCACAGAAAGAAGTCGGTGGCCCACTTGTCTCAACTTAAGCAAGGAAAGGATGAGTCACTTAAGAAGTATTTGGGAAGATTCGGTCAAGAAGTGTCTGAGATTGGAAGTGCAAACGACGAGGCCATAATTGCAGCATTCATCAATAACCTCCAGAATGGTCAGCAGTCATTTGACCTGAGAAGAGCCCGTCTAACCAGTTATGCTGACATGATGGATATGGCTGGGGGCTATACCTTGGCGGAGGAGGAAGAAATTGCCACGGGAGGATACTTCGTGCACGGCGGACGCCCGGAAGGGTCTAAAGCCAAGGACCAAGTGAAGACGCCCGTTGCGAAAGGTGATAAACAAAAGAATAAGACACGGGATAGTCGGGATGGTCGTCGGGCATATGATCCGAAGACAGATCAGCCGCGGCAGAAGTTCCAAGGCAGATATACAAACTATACCCCACTGAGGAAGGACCAAGAGGAAATTCTGGCAATTCTGAAGGAGAAAAACATATCTAAAGAACCTCATAGGCAGTCATCCTATGCCCGGAGGGACACCACCAAGTATTGCAGGTTCCATAAGGAGAATGGCCACGAAACTTCCAAGTGTTTTCAACTTAGGGATCACATCGAGACCCTCATCAGGGAAGGACACTTGAAAGATATCGTCATGAGGAAAACCGACAAGGTAGATGGACAGAGAGATAACCGACAGGATGGTCGGGCAAGAAAACCTAGCCCCAAGAAAGCTGAGGATGAATGAGCGATCAACACGATTTTTGGTGGACCATCAACGGGCAAAAGTAATAGGGAGAGGACCCAGGAAATTCGGGAAGCCATGGAGGCTAGGAGAGATCTAGATGTCAACTCTATTGAACCCGACCCAAAAAGGATCAAGGGAGGCTGGGATCCCATCATATTCACAGAGGCTGACTCACATGGAGTAGATGTAAGACCGAACGATGCACTGGTAATCAGCGCACGTATTGGCCATAGGGAGGTCCATCGAATTTTGATCGATAATGGAAGCTCAGCGGATATTTTGAGTACAGAAGTTTATGACCAGCTGAGGCTGGACAGGAAAGACCTGCAGCCTTTTCCTACACCTCTTAGAGGATTTGGCAGGGTGGAGGTAAGGTCGCTCGGCACAGTGAAATTACCGGTGAAGGTTGGGAAGGCTCCTTGCCACAAGACAGTGTTACTCGACTTTGTAGTCGTCGACACAGAAAATTGGCCATACAACGCCCTATTGGGCCGACCGTTCTTGAATAAAGCTAAGGCGGTGATAGCGACTTATGCCTTAATGATGAAGTTCCCAACGGAGTTTGGGGTTGGAGTGGTCAAAGGATCACAAGAAATGGCTCGAAGGGAAAACTTGTCAGTATACAAGGACAGGGAAGTAAACCAGGTATACAATGTGACAACCAAGCTGATAACTGATGAGACTGAAGAGTCAGAAGTACCGAAGGATTTTGAGTTGGATCCCAGAGAGGAGCCCGAAGCTAAGAAAGATGAGCCGACCGAGGAGGTAGCATTAGACCCAGAAGATCCAGGCAGGACGGTGAAAGTCGGGGAAAATTTGAGTGAATGTATAAAAGCCCAACTTGTCTCACTACTAAGGGATTACAAGGATGTTTTTGCTTGGAGCCACGAAGATATGCCCGAGATAGATCCAAAAGTGATATCACATTGCCTCTCCATCAATCCAGAGTTCCTTCCGGTAGTGCAAAAGAGACGGCTGTTCAATCCAGAGAGGAGTATGGCCATTAAGAATGAAGTAGGCAAGTTGCTTTCTGCAGGATCGATAAGGGAGGTCAAATACCCAGAATGGGTGGCCAATGTGGTGCTGGTCAAGAAGAAGAATAATCAGCGAAGAATGTGTGTAGACTTCACCGATTTAAATAAAGCCTGCCCGAAAGATAGCTTCCCATTGCCGAGAATAGACCAACTGGTGGATGCAACAGCTGGGCACGAATTGTTGAGCTTCATGGATGCTTATTCAGGATACAATCAGATCAGAATGAATAAAGCAGATGAAGAAAAGACGGCCTTCACCACAGATCAGGGTTTGTACTGCTATAAGGTGATGCCTTTCGGGCTGAAGAACGCTGGGGCAACCTACCAGAGACTGGTGAACAAGATTTTTGCCCGGCAAATCGGGAGGAACATGGAAGTTTATGTGGATGATATGTTGACCAAGAGTGTCACAGCGGAGAGGCATTCAGAAGACTTAAGGGAGACCTTCGAAGTGCTGAGGAGATATAAAATGAAGCTTAACCCGAGCAAATGTGTGTTCGGAGTGCCATCAGGGAGATTTCTTGGTTTTCAGGTACATCAAAGAGGGATTGAGGTGAACCCCGAGAAGATCAAAGCGTTGGAAGATATGGCTTCACTGAGGACGCTGAGGGATGTACAGAGGCAAACTGGATGTCTTGCGTCACTTAACCGATTCATAGCAAAGTCGACAGACAAATGCGCCCCATTCTTCAGAGCAATAAAGAAAGGAAAAGGCCTTGAATGGAGTGAAGAATGCGAAGCTGCCTTTCAAAAATTGAAAGAGTATTTAGGGCGAGCACCCATCCTCTCAAAGCCGGTGGTCGGGGAGACGTTGTACTTGTACCTCTCAGTCACAGAGGTAGCGACAAGTTCGGTGTTGATTCGGATGGAGGAAGGAGTGCAAAAACCGGTATATTATACCAGCAAGGCGTTGCTGCCAGCAGAAACTAGATACTCACCGGCCGAAAAGGTTGCACTCGCCTTGGTCACGGCAGCCAGAAAACTAAGGCCGTACTTCCAAGCGCATGCAATAGAGGTGTACACCGACTGCCCGCTGAAACTCATCCTGTAAAAGCCAGAACTGTCGGGAAGATTGACTAAGTGGGCAGTTGAGTTAAGTGAATTTGACATCAAATATACCCCAAAAGCTGCAGTTAAGGGACAAGCGGTGTCCGATTTCATAGCAGAGTTCACCGAGCCAGATATGGAAGTACAAAGGATGATAGAAGGCGAATAAGTGATTAAGTTCCAATGGAAGTTGCCTGTGGATGGATCGTCGAACACCCACGGCAGTGGGGCCGGAATAGTCATAACAACACCAGAAGGGGATGCTGTGGAATGCGCCATGAAGTTCGACTTCAAAGCAACTAATAACCAAGCAGAGTATGAAGCTTTGTTGGCTGGTTTGAGAGTTTACATAGCATTGGGGGCAGATGAGTTGGCGGTATACAGCGATTCCCAGGTTGTGGTTAACCAGGTGCTGGATGAATACCAGGTGAGGGAGTACTTAGACATTACAAAGAGCTTGCTTAAAAAGTTTAAGACGTACAAGATCCTTCAAATCCCTCGGGAGGAAAATGAAAAAGCAGATGCTTTGTCTAAATTAGCCTCAGCCACCACGAGTATTAGGTCGAAAGTAATACCAGTGGCGCACCTGACCAAACCAAGTACGGCAGAATCTGAAGAGGTCATGGTGTCAGAAATCCGGCCAGGTCCAAGTGATTGGACGACCCAGCTTAGAGAGTATTTGGAGAGAAACATATTACCGAAGGATGCTGTGGAGGCAAAACGCATCAGGTACAAGTCAACTCGGTACACAATTCTAAGGGGAGAACTATACAGAAGAGGGTTCTCAAAAGTGTTACAAAGATGTGTTGCCGGAGAAGAAACCTACAAGATTCTGAAAGATGTTCACAGTGGGGTGTGTGGAAACCACACTGGGGGTAAGAGTCTAGCACACAAGGTACTTCGGCAAGGTTTTTATTGGCCGACTCTATTTGCTGAAGCACAGCGATTCGCGGAAAGTTGCAAGACATGTCAAAGAATAGCAAACGACATTCGGCAACCCCCAGAGTTACTCAGAAACTTAACTTCCCCTTGGCCTTTTGCCATG
Organism: Dipteronia sinensis; assembly: GCA_033220585.1. Taxonomy (NCBI): domain Eukaryota; kingdom Viridiplantae; phylum Streptophyta; class Magnoliopsida; order Sapindales; family Sapindaceae; genus Dipteronia; species Dipteronia sinensis. The sequence continues at coordinate 24,832,009 of CM065640.1, read as the reverse complement.
TGGGGCCTCGACCTGATTGGTCCAATGCCCACAGGAACAAGGGGAGGAGCAAAGTACGCAATTGTGGCAGTAGACTACTTTACCAAGTGGGCAGAAGCAGAGGCATTGCTGCACATCACGGAGGCGAACACCACTAGCTTTGTCAGGAAGAACATCATATATAGGTTCGGAATCCCGAGCATCATTATAACGGATAACGGAACTCAGTTTGACAACAGCAAGTTCAGGGAAATGTGTGAGGATTACAAGATTGCAAACTACTATGCGTCACCTGCACATCCTCAAACCAATGGCCAAACTGAAGCTGTGAACAAAGTGATCAAGCACACACTGAAAGCAAAGTTGGAAGCAAAGAAAGGCAGTTGGGCAGACAAACTACCAGAGGTGCTATGGGCATACCGAACGACTATCAGGTCATCCACAGGGGAGACCCCTTTTGCACTAGCATTCGGAACAGAGGCTGTAATCCCGGCGGAAACAACCTTTACGTCACCCAGGGTGCAACTATACAGCCCCGAGCACAACGTCAACATGTTGCAGCGGAACTTAGACGAGCTTGAAGAAATCAGGGACGCAGCTCAAGTGAGAAATGCAGCGTATCAGCAGAGGGCTGCAAGGTACTATAATTCCCATGTTCGTGTGCGTAGATTCCAGCTTGGAGATTTAGTGCTAAGAAGGGTGTCCCCGAACACTAAGGACAAGTTGGCAGGATCTCTCACTGACAAATGGGAAGGCCCGTATATCATCAAGGGAGTTGCAGGGCACGGAGCCTACCTGATAGCTCACCCAGAAGGCAGCTTAGTACCCCGACCATGCAACGCTCAGTATCTCAAGATTTTCTACCCCTGACAAGCTCATTCATGTTTAATGTTATTTTAGCTTTGCTTTAACTAAATTATAGTCATGTTAAGAGGTTTTTAATTCTTATTGTTATCTAATAAAGTTCGTTTGCTAATAAAGAGGTTATTCATTGAAGACGATGAAATCCACGATAAAGAATGTTCAAATAAGGCAAAAACAACAGTAGCCACCTCGTTCGAAAACAAGCAGACTAAATTTAGTCACCTAAAACAAACCGATCCAAGTAAATCTCGTTCAAAAATAATCATGCGCTACAAGGCCGCGGGAGAGCGGACAAGTAGTTCTTGAAGGGCTGAGAAGCTGGAATAGCACGCCCGCCTAGTTTAAGCAGTGCAAACGCACTTCTTAACCAAAAGGCAAAACCGAGGCACCAGAATAACTAGAAAACTGCTCGGAGCGCCGCCAGGAAGACTGGTGAGATGCGCAGTCGTGTTGGCTGGTCAACATAACCACCAACGATTCGACGAAACCTTGCTTAGACAAAACCGGGAGACGTCCTAGGTGACTTGTGTAAGGACCTTGACGTATGGTTGTGGTGAGCCTCGACGAAACGTTAGGGTAAAAACGATCTTCACAAGATCGGAGAAATTAATTGCCAGTTAAATAAGATACTCGGCTTAAAAAAGTTGCCAGTTAAATAAGATACTCGGCTTTAAAAGAAAAATTGCCAGTTAAATAAGATACTTGGTCCAATAAATCAACGGCCAGTTTAATGAGATACTCGGCTTAATAAATGAGTTGCTAGTTGAATAAGATACTCGGTTAACTTTGGTAGTCGCCAAGTACTTGGTTGAAATTAAGAGTTCCAAAAATTCTTAAGATCTATGAGCCGAGTATAGGTGACCGAACAAATTATGCTTCATTTGTTTATTTGTTTATACGTTTATCATGCAGGGAACTGGACATGCAGAATAGTGAATAGATTTCTTATATATGAGCGAAAGAATATACAATGGTTGTTACAAAAAACAATTGTTACAAAAAGAAAAAGAAAGAAAATTAATCAAGAAGATGCCGGCGGTTGAGAACTACTTCCACCAATGCTCGGGTCCGGTTCCATCACGTACTCACTCAGGAGGCTGTCATCAGAAGGCCAGACAATCACATCTTCCGGGCCGTCGTCATCTATCCAAGCGCTATAATCTACCCCGGGAACGGGCCCAACGTCAGAAGCCTCACCGTCGATCCCCACTTTCTCACAAGCATGGAAAGTTGAGAAGGAATCAGCAGTGGGAACTTCCAGGTGCATGGGATGTGGCTCTTTTCCCTTACTTCTGCAATATGCTCGCCACGTCTTCATCTGGAGCCGAAGAGATTCCAGAGAAGCATCCACATGCTTTTTGACCGAGAGGTTCCAGTTGGCCCTGGCCCGATCAGTTGCTCTGTTCTTCTTCTTGAAAAATTCTCCGGCCGAGACCATTCCCCTCTGAAATTCCCAGAGAAGTAAAGCATCATAGGCTGGGGATCTTTTGAAGCGATCAACCCCCTGAATCTCCAACTCCAGCCTAGCTTCCTTCGACAGGGACTTGACCGTCAAGGCTTGACGTTCCAAGTCCTGAATCCGACGCTCGTAGGAGGATTTTGCATCTTCAGCTGTCTGCTCGGCCTGGAGTAGAGCCTCCTGAGTAGATAACAACTGGTCTTTTAAGGTTTGGGCCTCTTCAGAAGTGAAAGATGCTTTCTGTTCAGCCTCTAGTTGACCCGTTAAGCACTGGTCCAGAAGCACCTGACCCGACCTGGTCCCTTCCTGACAAGCCAGTTCGGCCCGAGCACGGCGATCTTCACTCTCCTTCAACTGGGCTTCAAGCCTCCTTATTTTCTCTGTCTGACCATCACTAGTCTGGCAGACTTCAGTCATCTCGGCTACCATCTGCAACGAGCCAATAACAAGTGACAAAAATGAAGTAGCAATAAAAGAGATAAATATGAAAGTCTAAGAGATACTCACATAAGAAGCGCTGTTGAAGAAATGACAGAGCCGATCAGATAACGAACCGACCCTGAGATCGCTCCAACGATCCTCCCCTATATATGCTTGGCCCGAAGCCATAGCCTTCAACATGGTCTCGGGGGTAGGTAGGCTAGACTGGGTTGAAGGGTCAGGATCACCAAGATTAGCTTCGGGGAACCCAGCAGTAGGTATTGCCTGAGGGGAACTAAGGGGGATGCCAGGTTCGTCCCTCATCTGATCCCTTGGAGGAGAGTTCTCTATTGTTCTCTCATTCTCAGCAGCCTCCGCTACCCCCTCCTCATCTGAGGATGACTCGACGAAAGCAACTACTCGAGGAATCTTGGGGGCTGGACGGCCAGGTGAGAACGAGGTTTTTCTTTTCTGGGTTACCTCCCACGGGTATTCAGGTCTGCTGTGGGGTCCTCAAAATCTGGATCGGAAGGCCCTATTTCAGCACCACTTCCAGACGGTGCAGTGTTCAGTTCGGCAGAAATCAGAATCTCTGAAACTGTCACGTCCGGATGCTCCCTGGCAATTTCCGCATCCGGGGAAGTGGTACTCGACTCGACTACAGCAGGCCGAGGAGATCTAGTTCCGCAGGAGAAGGTAGCTGGTTCGGAAGACTCCCCAACCTTCTCCTTCCCCTTTATCGAAGGACCTGCTTGATTGCCTTCATCAGCTGCATGGGCGGCCAACTCTTGATTCTGAGTTTCCTCAGGCATTAAATCTGGCACGTTGCCAGCACCCCCCTCGGGAATGTCCTCAGAAGAACTCCCATCGGAGTCACCTTGAGGAGGGGCTATCCCCACATCCCGTTGACGTTTAACTTCCCTCTGGCTCGCCTCCACAATGCCTTTCATCCGGCGGGCTTCGGCATCGCACACTACATCTATGTCGTACACTTAAAATTTTTTTATTTTTTTTATTTTTTATTTTTAGGAAGCTGAAAGCCAGATAGATAAAGCAGGTAAATAGCAAGGCAGAAATAGAGAACTTACAGCGATGCCGGTGTGCGGAAAGTTGAGGGAAGAGGCGAGCTGTTATCATCTTCTTCTCATTGAAGAGGTAAGGTCTGCCCCTCTTTTCCACGGGATGGAAGGCCGCCCGAGCCATGGTTTTGAGTTCTTCATCCGTAAAAGACGAAGTCATGTGGTTCCACTGGGGTGCGCAGAAGTACCGAGGCACCCGGCGAGTCATCTGAGCGCCCTTAATGTCAAAAAAAATTGACCGTCCCCAGTCTCCACCCACGAAGAACCAACTATTCTTCCAGAACTTGTTTGAGGTGGGGAAGCCCCAAACAAACCCTTTCATCTTCTCATCAGCGGTCGGCATCACCCTGTTCTTCACGTTCACATCCTTGGGGACCCAACTCTCGGGCTGAGTTGAAAGTAGGAAGTAAATCCCGGTCTTTCCCAGAGGCCTCAAAGAATAGAAGTGCCTAATTTCCCGAGGAGTCGGGGGTGGTCGTCCCATCCTATGCCACATGTGCCACATGCACATCAATATCCGATAGCTATTCGGAGTTAGTTGAGCAGGGGCGAGCTGAGCAGGGGCGAGCAGAGTTTCAGCCAAAAACCACGTAATGAAGGACTGAAGCGGAAGCGTCACCCCACAAGAAAGCATCGCCCCATAAATCGCCACTTGACCGGGCGGGGGTTCCACGCAGCACGACCGTTAGCAGGGTTTAATGAGATAGTGTTGCTGTCCAGATCAAAATGGTTCGTGTATTTAGTGACTTCTTCGGGGCCGACCACATTTGGCTCAACGTCGTAAGCGCAAACTCTCTTGGGAGAGAAAACGATACGAGCCTCCCTATGCTCGACCTCAATGTCTTTTTCGACTACCCTCTGGGGCCCGACTCGGCTTTCCCGAACAAAGGAACCTTTGTTGATGTCACGATTGCTTTGTTTCTTCCCCATTCTTTTCCACGGCCGAGAATTATCACAAGCAGCAGAAGCAGAACTGGAATCGGACTCAGGCTGTGACGAACTGGAAGAAGCTGGTGGAACTTCACGACGCAGTCCAGACAAGTTGAGTCCGGAGACGTCAGCGTCTGTAAATCGGGGCTGATCGGGAATTGGATCACCAAGCAACCTGTGGACAGCCGTAGCAGTACAAGTATCACCTTGCTCAATGGCAATCATAGCAACAGTAAAAAGACGATGTCTAGCAGAGGGATCCATGAGAACTAACCTTAAAGGATTGAAGAGACGTGAGGTACGGCAGGATCTTCGAGAAGGTCGAGAAAAGGTTTGAAAACCGAAAGAAATAAATCTTCGCAGGACTAGATTACAGGCAGGGAAGCGATGGCAGAAATCTGGGAAGTAAGGGTAAAAACTTGATAGAGAATAGGGGTTTTCCCTTTGAAGCAATACTTCTATATATAAGTATGCAACCGGTCCCAAGACATGAAACCCTAGAGAGGGTAGGTGAGGAGAAGCGGGAAAGATTGGGATAAGAATCATAACGTAAGCTGTACGGGCACGAACAGAAGGGTCGCGTCTCATAAATGCCACGTACCACGGCCAAACAAAAGAAGACAGGTGGCAGTAAAGAGAGGCACCGAGCCGTCGAAGAGACAGTCAGTCACCATCAAAAGATCTTCGAATAAGAAAAGAATCAAACGCGTGCGGGCGTAATTAAGACACGCCATTAATGTTTCGAAACGAACGAGGAATTTGAAATCCGACATTGATGAAGAAGACGATAAACGAGAACAAGTCATGAAAGAGTTAAATATTTATCCCGAGTAAGCATGATACATTCAGTTCAAATATTTAAGGGGGTATTGTTATAGGTAAAAATCATCATTAAGGACACGTCATTACAGTAAGGGGCCACGTAAGCAAAGTCAAGAAAAGTCAAGCGTAAAAGGGCAGAAATTCCCCAAGGGAATTTACTCGGCAAATAGCAAAGCAACCCGACCACAGACGAAGAAATCGGCTCGGGCATACTCGGTCATGCTCGGGATCAGATAATGAAGACGAGTACTTCACAAACATATGGACAGAATCAGCAGCACGCAACTCCACAATAAGCAACGATACGACTATCAGAGTTCAACTGAAAGGCAAACAGATTTCCCGCAAATAAAGGGCAAGGAATCCGACGCAGATTCGGACTCAGTCAAAACAGGAAACATGATAAACTCCAGAAAGAGATAGACTTCAATTAAAATTAGGAAATCACACAAAATACGGGTATCACAACACCAAACCCTAGCAGTACCATAAACCCTAGCAATAACATGTATAAATACCCCTGTAAGAAACATAATGGGGGGACGTGAGAATTAGCAGGAGAAATTAGAGAGAAATACTTTGTAATTGAGTTTTTCATAGTGGATTTGACTTTGTTGCTCAAGCAACAACCCACGGATTTTTCTCCAGTTAAAAGGAGTTTTTATCACGTATTTGTGTCTCTTGATTTATTATTTTCTTGCGGTATTATACTTATCTGTTCTTATTTTCGCTTGATACAAGTTCGTTGATAGTGACGACGAAAAATCACCATCAACACTACTTAAAAGGCTCGGATAGTTCATGACAAAGCTCGAAATTGCTTAAAAAAGGCTCGGAAACTACTTATAAAGGCTCGGAGATTCAAACAAAATGCTCGGATTACTACTTAAAGGGCTCGGAGATTCATATTTGAAAAACCTACTACAAAGGCTTGGAGATTCAAACAAAAAACTTGGATTACTACTTAAAAGGCTCGGAAGGTGCTTCCAAAGGCTCGGAAGGTGCTTCAAAAGGCTCGGAAACCCAGATCTTCATCGTCTTATACATAAAATTTTCAAAATAAAACCCTAACCTAACCTAGAACCATACTCAGATCGACAAATCAAACCTAATCTACAAGTCTAAACAACACCCAACATCAAACATGCACATAAACTTTTCAACAACAAAAACGACAACAAAATATAACTCTACTTACCACTATCAATTGCAGATGCTCGTCTGAACTGTTGAAAAAGTACTGTAGTGCCACCATCGGTTACTTCGCCGTCAGAATTTTAGCCGATGTTTTCTCTTTCTAGTTTGCCTCTCTACGTTTGAAAACGACAGAAAGTGATTTGGAATGGGTATTTTTGTCTGGTCATCTAAATTGGTGCCTTTTAAACATGAATTACTAATGTGGTGCTATTTACGCAAGACCCACTCCAAAAAGTTCAATTTAATTTTTGAGCCCATCTTTACCCTTATCATGTTCTATGTGTCAAATACATGAAGGATTTGATTCTCATTTTCTATCTTCCAAATCAAATTTACGGTTTGTGAAAAGATCTTTTAGGGTTTGTAAAACACTAAATACTAAATAGGAAAAAAAAACTTAAATTCTAAAAAATTGGTTTGGAGTGTTTTTAGAAATTTTATGTCCTCTTTAAAAATTTTAATTAAGGTTAAAATTGACTTTAATTATAAAGTTTAAAATGGAGTGTAAAAAGCTATTTAGTGGATTGTTAATAACATCACACTTTTTTTTACGGGAAAATTACTAAAACATTCCCAACTGAAAGGTCTATCGGTAAAACCTGAAACATCACATTTTGTTTTAATAATTATATTTTTGGTTTTTCTAGAAAATTGAAAGTGCCGTTAGGAATTAGGACGCGCTTGCCTTGGAGCTGTTGCCGACTGTGTGCCCAAATGAAGTCATCATTGCTGCTTAGGGCAATCCCTACCCTAAGGGTCAGTTTGGTATTGCTGTAACTTTATAATAATCATTGTTAGCTGTGCTGAAGGAATAATCAGCTGTATAGTTAATCAGCAGATGTTTGGTTAATTGTATTTTTAAAACTACTGTATCGCTCAAAAACAGTATACATATGTTTGGTAATGTTATTGTAAAAGTATTGAAATTAGTTACAATGACTAAAATATATATGAGTTTAGGATCCTATTTCATTTTTTTCATTAATTATATATATTAAATCAATATTGAAGTAGAATATTTAAATTGGAAATTTTTTTTCATAAGAACAATAAAAATATTTTATAAATCAAATCAATACTTAAATATAATATTTAATTTTGAGATGAAATAAGGTATATAAATGATTTTAACTTGATTTCATAAAGATAATAATGATATTTTAAAAAATAGATTATTACTTTAAAAAACGTAACCTCACTCACTTCTCAAAATCACTGTCAAAACTTGACAAATTATCAATTAATCAATTTTGAAACTTTTACCAAACATCATTTTATGTTAAAATTATAAAATAATATGGTTTTAACTTTTCAAAAACAATACTAAACCGTCCCTTAATTCCCAAAAGAAAAAAAATAAACACATGAATTTATTGGTAGGCAAAAACATGTGAAATGGTTTAAATTCAAGTTAATTGGAACTATTCGGTAGTCAAAGTCATGGAGTGTTGGAGGGGTTGCCGCCTGCCGGGTTGAAGGATTAATGATTGAACGGAGTCCACATCTTCTAGAGGACTTCATAATTCCGAGCTCTTTTGCAAAAATTAAAATCTTGACCAGGAAAAAGACATATTTAAAATTTTAACGTCTACTAAAATGGAAAAAAGTGTTTTGTGCTTAAAATATTATAAACGAGCTCTTCCTTATTATTAGTCTAAACTCTTCAATTTAATGTTTAATGAAAATCCAGAGTCAATTTGGTCAAGAAATCTTGGTTCAACGTTTAGTTCACTGCAGCTTATCTTTCCGAGCAAAAACAAAATGTTTGAATGATGTTCGATTCCATATTTCCATAGTTTTCACATGATTTGTGATTTGTGAAAGAATATTCAACGCCAGAACACTCGGGGAATTGATACATCTCCAGCTTGTCTTTGAGTGACTTGACCTGGAAGACACTTAAATACATCTCCAGCTTCTCATACTTCAATTCATTACAATCAAGCTTTCCTGAAATTACAAAACAAAAGCCTTGGAAACCTTAGAAGATGCAGAGAGATCATTTTCCTTTGATGCATCATTTGATCATCCTCTTCTTTGTCCTGTCCATTTCTTTTCTTGCTAAGGCTCAACAAACACAGTCTAATATAAGCCGAGGATCATCACTAACACCCACCAAAACCTCCTCATGGCTGTCAAAATCCGGTCTCTACGCCTTCGGATTTTATCCGAGAGGCAATGGTTACTCTGTTGGTGTTTTTCTTGCAGGAATTCAGGAGAAAACTGTCGTCTGGACTGCCAAAAGAGATGATCCACCAGTCTCCGGTAACGTGACCCTGCTCTTCACTGCTACTGATGGAAGGCTTGTCTTGCAAACCGCACAAGGCCAAGAAACTGATATAGCTGACATTTCGTAGACTGTCTCTTATGCTTCCATGCTCGATACCGGAAATTTCGTGCTTTGTAATTCTGATGGAGGTATAATGTGGCAAAGTTTTGCATATCCAACAGATACTCTTTTGCCAACTCAAGTTCTTCCTGCACCGAACGAGCTGCATTCGAGTTTGTCTGAAACTGACCAATCAACGGGTATTTTTTTCCTTAGGATGCAAAGCGACGGAAACCTTGTGCTGTACCCCATAGGAAATCCAGTACCTGAATATGCTTATTGGAAATCAGAAAGTTATGGTATGGGTGATAAAGGGAGTCTAAACCTTGACTTAGATGGCAGGCTTTACATTCTCAACGCCACTGGCTTCACTTCGGAGAATCTAACAAATAGAGTGTTTCGAATACAGGGAACCATATTTATGTTGAAAATTGATTGGGATGGGTTACTCCGGCTATATTCTCACGATTTGAGTAATAGCAGCCGGTGGTCAATCCTGTGGAATAATACGAATGACGGGTGTGCTCCGACGGGTTTCTGTGGCTTTAACATGTTTTGCGTTTCGAGTGATCAGAAACCTGGATGTAGATGTCTTCCGGGATTTGCAGAAGTTAACCAAGGCAACAGGACTTCAGGTTGCGAAAGAAATTTCACAGCAGAAAGTTGCAAAAATAAGGGTAGAAACTACACCATTCGAGAGGAAGACAATACTATTTGGGAAGATGCTACATATTCTGTTCTGTCACAAACATCTAGAGAAGATTGCTCATTAGCATGCTTGGATGACTGTAATTGTGAAGTGGCCATATTTAAAGATGGTGCGTGCAAAAAACAAAGGCTTCCTTTGAGATATGGGAAAAGATCATCAGAATCAGATGATTCAAATGTTGTTTTCATCAAGGTGGAAGAAACAACTGAATCTTCCACTGACAGGATCTTTCCCACCAGAGAAGGCAAGAAAGAGATCAGCAAAGATATCATCATCATCATCATCAGTTGTTTATTTGTTTTTTCGCTAATTGTTGTAGTGGCAATCTTTGGAATGGTTAACCACAGATACCGTGTCTTATTATATCGAATTTATGGAGGATGTTGCTCCCCGGTCATATAGCTATGCAGAACTTGAAAGAATGACCGACGGTTTCAGGGAAGAAATTGGGAGAGGATCATCTGGTACAGTTTATAAAGGGACTTTGCTGAATGATGGTGAACAGTTTGTAGCTGCCAAGCGACTACAGAATGTCTTATCTACAAGTGAAGGAGAGTTTCGGACGGAGATAAAAGTAATTGGGACAGGAACCTGATTCGTCTACTTGGTTATTCCATTGATGGCCCCCACAAGGTTTTGGTGTACGAGTACATGAGCAGTGGATCTCTTGCAGATATACTCTTCACACCTGAAAAACAACTTAACTGGGTTGAAAGAATGAGAATTGCACGGGACATAGCTAAAGGTATTCTATATTTGCACGATGAATGTGAAAAACAAATCATCCATTGTGATATAAAACCTCAAAACATACTCATGGATGAGAACAGGTGTGCAAAAATCTCTGACTTTGGATTGGCAAAGTTAATGAAGGCAAACCAAACTAAAACCTTCACCGGAATTAGAGGAACGAGGGGATATGTAGCACCTGAATGGCATCGGAAGCTGCCCGTGACGGTTAAAGCTGATGTATACAGCTTTGGTGTTGTGCTACTAGAGATCATATGCAGTCGGAAAAATTTAGACCAAAGTCTTCCAGAGGAGCAAGTTATTCTTGAAGAATGGGTTTACCAGTGTTTTGGGGACGGTGAACTGGGTCAATTAGTAGGTGATGAAGAGGTTGAACCAAAACAATTGGGGAGGATAATCAAGGTTGCTCTTTGGTGCATTCTTGACGAGCCATCGCTTCGTCCATCAATGAAGAAAGTTCTACTTATGCTGGAAGGGACTGTAGACATCCCAACACCTCCCAATCCTACTTCTTTCATTAGTACCATCTAAGCTTGTTATTGTGTTTGTTTTTATGTGTTATTTTCTGTTTTGTAGCAATGGTTTGAATTTGTGAAGAACTGATTTCTTGACAGTAAAACAAAAAGAATAATAACTTTGTAGGTGTAGGTAACATCTCTTTGTTTCTGATTCCTGATTGTACGTATAGCATTTCCACATTTGTTTTCTGACGAATGCTTTATTGTTCTGATTTTGTTGACACAATGAGTAATATCAAAAATCTCAACTATGGCATCCAAACCAAACCAATGAAGAATCAAATAGATATTCCATAAGAAACACAGGCAAGAAAGAAAATTGGTTGCGTTCAAATGCAAGTGAAAATTACCTTCAACATAATATCTTATTTCATGTCTGAAGGAAAAATTAGAGCGGCATACCATATCGGAAGACTTGAAATTGTCACGGTTTATATGGATTAACTCCTCATGGTTGTTACCTTCTGGTGTATATGGATTTGGATTTTATCGCCAAGGCAACGGGGTCGGTCTTGACATCTCAGGTGCCCAGAGCAAAAATATCTGTTTTATTATTATTGGTCATAGTTTTAAAAAAGGGATATTTTCATTTCACCTGACGTTTGCCCTATTAGAAAGGTGAGGACAGAGTTTCTCCATATTGATCTTTAATCCCTCCGAAATAGACATTTTTGAAAGACTCCTTTCTGTTAGGCATTCTATCCAAAAGCAGCGTTGACCGTTAATGTTGGGGGCCAAATTCGTAAACTCACCAGTGGGGACATGTATGGTAATTTAGGTTGAAGGTTATAAAGGTAATTTGATCAATACAATTAATAATATATTAAATTAAAAAAACAAATGAGTGAAGGAGATCATGCCACGTAACTCCTCCACCCATCTGATTTTTCTTAAAGAAGTCAAGTGGTCCCTTCGTTATTCTCACTTTTTCTCTCTACAACAGTCGTAATCTCTCAAACCTTTGCACAAAAATCAAATCTGCCATCACCAAATCCTCAAAAAAAAAACCTAGATTTCGTTGTTTGAGTGATTGATTTAGACATAGGTTAGTGTTTGTAAGGAGGGTTTTTGGAAGCATCTAGATTCGAAGAGGCAATCTTCTTTCGTTTTGAAGCAAAAGTTTGTTTATTCAACCTAGTTTTATTTTTCACTAATTCTATGGTGATTTTGCATGCATACTTGTATTTGACACGGTTTTTTTGTTTATCGTCCAATTATTTAGGGTTTCTGTGTTAAAAAATTTGGGGGTTTTTTGTTTGTAGTTGGTATTTGTCAAATTTATGGTGTAAGTGAAGAGTTTATTGTTGTTATACATGAATTTGCATGCATGGTTGCATTTGACAAAAGGTTGTTTTCCTATCGTCCATGATTTAGGGTTTGTTTGTTAAGGAAGTCAGTTTTTTTGCGTTTGTAGTTGTCACCTGCCAAATTGATGGTGCAATTGACTTGTTGATGGTAGTTATACATGAAATATGGTGTAATCAGGTATCAAATTCTATTTCTGACTTTGTTCATAAAAAGTTAGGGTTTTATATGGTGTAATCATGTTAGTTGTTTTTGTCTAATTTGTGTTAATGTTTTCAAATATTTATGTATATATGTTTGATTACGTAACATATGTTAAAGTTCTGATATTTTTGTATATATTCATGCCTGATATGTCTGATATTTATGTATATATGTTTGATTACGTAACATATGTTAAATTTCTGATATTTATGTATATATGTTAAAGTTAGGGTTGCGTTTGTATGAATGTATTATATGTATATATTTATATTTGATCTGATATATTTATATTTGATGTATGATATTGATGTATGTTGTATGTTGTATGTTGTATGTTGTATTCTGTTCATAGTTTCAATTGGTCTGGATATTTTTCAAATATATGTTACTATCGATACTGAGCTTGGTACTTGTGATTCTGAACACATTAGTATGATAGTTTTGTTGCATATGTTTTATGAAAAACAAACTGGTAGTGACAAAGTGCCTGAAGATGATTACTGTGTTTGGATTTACTTGCCATGGTCAAGTGAGAAGAAGGAGGTGTCTAGTGACAATGAGATCTTAGAAGTCTTTAGGTGATTTGGTGAAAATAAGCAGACTAAAATAATGTTTGAAATAGAAAAGATGCCATATATCCCAGTTGCACCAGATGTAGAGGCCTCTGTTAGCACACCTCCTAGGTTCATGGGTGACATCCCAAATTTAGATTTTAGTGGTTTTGAGCAAGATTTGTTTGGTGATAACGAGGGTGATCTTCATTATGAGGGTGATAATGAAGATCAAGCTGGGTTAGGTGATGAGTCTAGTGATGATGGGTCTCTTGGTATGAGGGCACTAGCTGTGGTACCTAAGGTTCTTGAGGAAGTGTGTGAGGATACAGATGAATACCAGAATTTATTTGAAGGGTACCAATCGAAGAGTGATGATGAATACTGTAGTGACTCAGGTGATGAGGTTTTTGATGCTATACTGGCAAGGGTGATAAAGAGCAACCCATTTAAGAAACTGGTAGGATGTCCAATAAGGTTTGAGGTTGGATAGACACATGACAATATTTACACCTTGAGGTCATTGTTGACTGATTTTGCTATTCAGGAGGGTTTTAACTTCAACAAGGTGAAGAATGATAAAAATAGGCTAACATGGGCATGTATGGCTAATGGTTGTTCATGGAGGATTCATGCTTCTAATGTTGATGATGATAGAACAATGCAAGTGAAGATCTACAAGAATGAGCATATTTGTCATCCGATTTACAATAGTAAAGACACAAGAGCCAAGTGGATAACTGGAAAGTTCCAAGCTTTTGTGAAGAGTAATCCTGGAATCCATGCAGGTACGACTTCTAAGTCTGTTGGGGGATCAATTCAATGTCGTAATTGATACTCAGAAACTGAACAAGGCAAAAAAGAGGGCATTGGAGGTGCTGCTTAAAGAGCATGAGGCATGTTTTCAACATCTTAGGCCATATACAATTATGGTGCAACAATGCAATCCCGGATCAGCAGCATACATTCACCTTCTGGATAAGACCTCAACCTTCCAAAGGATGTTTGTCAGCTTTGAAGCACAAAGGAAGGGTTTCTTTGAGGGATGCAGGCACTTCCTTGGCATTGATGGGTGTCATTTGAAGGGTCCATATGTAGGAATCCTTCTTTCAGCAATTGCTTTAGACACAAACAGTGGTTTGCACCCACTAGCTTATTGCATATGTGAAGGAGAAACATTTCTCAGCTGGTCATGGTTTCTGGAGCAGTTGTATTTTTCTTGAAGTACCTTGATGACAAGCCAATTTGTCTTCGTGAGTGACATGCAGAAGGGGGCCATTGGTGCTTTGAAAATGCAATGGCCATGTGCAAGCATTAAGTTTATTGCTAATACTTTCCATGTTACTTTTTTATGTTAGTTTGATATATGCACTGTTTTATGTAATGCACTGAATTATATGCACTTATATATATATTAATAAGGTACTGTGCAAGGCATATTTATGCCAATTTCAGGACCTCATATGGTGGGCAAAATTAAGGAACCTATTCTGGAGAGCAACTAAGACAGATGATAGGTATGAATTTAAGTAGTGTTTGGCAGATATAGGTAGTATAAATCATAAGGCAATGAAATACCTAGTTGAAATAGAACCTTGTCATTGGTCTAGGCATGCATTTGATGCTTCAATCAAATGTGAAAGTGTGACTAACAATATGACAAGCTTTCAATAGTATGCTCAAGGATTTTAGGTCTAAAACCTATTTACAGTTGATGGAATTCATTAGAAGACAAGTGATGAGTAGATTCCAATTAAGGAAAGACAAGTGCAACACATGGAAAACTGATATACCACCATCTCTGAACAAGAAGATTTTGGAAAATAGTGAGGCGAGTAGAATCCTTAAGATTCCACATTCAGGTGGGGGGAAATATGAGATGTTGGGTGTGGGTATAGCATACACTGCCAACTTACCTGAAAATACTTGTGAGTGTGGCCAATGGCAGGTTAGTGGGGTGCCATGTAGTCATGCTTTTGCAGGGATTAGATACCATTTTGGAAGAAAATACTCTAAGAATGCTACAACTAACTTAGAGGAGGGGGGGGGGGGGGGGGGGGGGGGGGGGGGTGAATAAGTTTTAATCTCTAACACAATCAATCATTGCCATAATATAAATGCGGAATAAACAGAATGACACAATGAAATGATTTACGTGAGAAACCCTCTAACTGGGTAAAAACTCAAGGGCCTAATCACCAACTGAACCCTCAAATCCACTATTTGCATAAACGATTACAACCTAGGTTGACCACATCACACCTAATCGGTTACTAATTCGTTCTTGCTACCCGTAGGTCTTTAATAGTGCTTTTAGGCTTTTGCTTGTACACTACTCACGACACATACAAGACCTAACTCTTAAATGAAGAGATATGCAACCTAATGTGAATATGAGAATATTCTAAATGCACAAATGCTAGGTCAACACATTTAATGCTTATCTAATCATGTATGAATGATTCAAATTGTCCTAGATATCATGTTACTATATGTCATACATATAACTAAGCTATATTGAACAAATGAAAACCTAGATGCAATAGCTATCACAATACAAAACTCAATAAACATACAAAGATGTCATCTTAAAGATAAAAACTCAAACTTGATACAAACAAGTCATAAAAGAGCTATCTTGGTAAACTAGAACACAAGAATGAATGGAGATGGTGTTTTACTTACCAAGTCATGTGCTATGCTGCAGACCCATGCAAGAATACATCCTAGATAAAGCTAGATGATGTTTGATTCATGAATGGAAGATGGATATTTGGGTTTTGGACAATAAATATTGAATCTTGGTGGCTTTCCTTGAAAGACACTTTTTTCCTATTCAAAGTTCTGAAATTTTAAGCTCTAGGTCTGAATGGGAAAGAAGATGACATATATATAGGGTGGGAAAAATGACACAAGGGAAAATATGGTATTGCCCTTCAAAACTCGTCCTTCGCTGGACACTTCGGGGGAGGACCCGTGAAGACTTGTCCTGCGAAACCTACTGGTGGTGTCTCCGCGGGAGGACCCCAGAACACCTGTCCCGCCAAACCTACTGGAGGTTTCTTCATGGGAGACTTCGCGGAAGGACCCGTGAACACTTGTCCCGCAAAACTTCTTCAGGGGATACTGAACGAACTGTCCCGAGGAAGATGCACAAAAAGCATACCCACTTGAGATTCCAAGGGGTTTTCAAGGGACTTAAGCAAGACCAAATGACACAACAAACAAGCAAGAAAGAGACAAGAAAAAGGATGCACATATTTAAGAAAAGAGGCACAATGCAAGATGAATAAACATGCATGAGAATAGAGTGTGTGTGTACAACTAAATCTCTTCAAAGAGTTAAGCAAGTGATATATCTTCTTGAAGCGCCCTTGAATATGACGATGCCATTGAAGCTTGATCACGAACAATGAGGCCTGATCTACCCTTACAAGTAAATCTCCAATGTGGTTTGTCAATGAAATGAGCCAATCAAATTATGAAGAACTTACAATCTCCCCTTTTGGCTATTCGTGACAAAACCGCCACTCACAAAGCAACCTCACAATTACAAAGGAATATCGGTCAACAAAATTTTCTACATTACAATAAGGCCTATAATCTAAGTCTTGAACATCTTCAAGTCAAACCAAGGCTTGCAGAAAAATTTGAACCTACACACAATCAACAAAACAAACAAAAATACCTTCCAAGAACAAGTGTGTGAGATGTGCTGTTAATAACCTTAATCAACAAAAAAACACATTTGCAATAGCCGTAATAGATTGAACCAATACAATCAAATAATGTAATCATGATAAGCAATGCAATACTCCCCCTAAATGCAATACTCCCCCTAAACATGATGCCAAAGACACTATCTCTCACAACCTTTCTCTCCTTTTTTATCATGAGATAGGCAAAGACAGTCCCTACAATAAGTAAACATTTAGCAAGGAGAGCTCATAGCACAAACACATATGCATAATCATATAAGCAACTTTATGCAACTCAATTAAGTAAGAGAGAATCAAGGAGTTGTATTGTATGAAAATGTGTGACACGATGCTTTGCATGCAATACATGTTGCATTCAAGTTCGAAAACAATGGTATTTGGCAAAGCAAACATTGTATAAGAATTTCAATTTAAATAGCAACTATATCAAACTTTATAAGCAAAATAAGACATGAGCGACTTTTGTACCCTTTTTGGTTTTTCCAGGTAAGATACCAGTATGATAGTAGCCTTGTTCAACTAATTAAGAGAGAGAGAATACTAAATTGGATGAGACATCCTTATTTATTGAATGGAATCAAGGTCCTTATTGGGTTTAGTCTTCTCATTTGTTTTTTCACACATAATTTTTCATACATATTTAAGCAATCAAAAACATCTTCATGCATATCATCTTAAGGCATGTCATAAAAAAACATCATGTTATAGAGATCAATTATAGGTCATTCAAATTGTACTTCCAAAGTAAATCTTCTAGTATAAACATACATGTTTGAACATAAATATGACATGGATTGCAAGAAAAGCAATTTGCACACTTATTAAGAAAAATATAAGCATATGTACAACCAATCATCTCAAGCAATTAATAAAGGAGCATAAAATATATCAATATAGCACAATGCAATTTTATGCCAATTTGTTGTCTTTGGTTGAGCTCCTCATATAGGGTCAAGACATACCACATCAAGCGAAATGACAAATCCCAATAGACTTACTAAGATTCCCAAATCTAAGAGTGTCTAAAGGTTTTGTAAACAAGTCCGCTAGTTGGTCATTAGCCCCCACATGTTTAGTGCAATAGTTTTGCTCTCAACTAGCTCTCTAATGAAATGTTGTCTAATGTCAATGTGCTTTGTCCTAGAATGTTGGACGATATTCTTTGAAATATTTATGGAACTCATGTTGTCATAAAACTAAGTGAGAATGCCTTGCTCTAAGCTATAATTGGCTAGCATTTGTTTCAGCCACAACAATTAAGTTCAAGCACTACCGGCGGCTACGTATTACGCATCGGCCATGGATAGGGAAATTGAGTTTTGCTTCTTGCAAAACCAAGAAACCAAATTATTTCCTAGGAAGAAGCAATCGCTCGATGTACTCTTCCTATCATCATAATTTCCCGCCCAATCGGCATCACTAAATCCAACAAGACTTGGATTCGAGTCAAAGAAGTACCAAATCCCATGATTGGAGGTACCATTAACACACCGAATGAATTCTTTAGGATTAGCTTGGTACCTAGCACAAACACCCATACTAAAAGCAATATCGGGCCTACTTACAATCAAGTAAAGCATGCTACCTATCATGCCCCGATATAAGCTTTGGTCAACACTTTTACCACTATCATCTTTGCTTAGCTTCAAAGTGGTACTCATGAGTATGTCACAATATTTGGCATTGTCAAGGCCAAACTTCTTCACTAGGTTCTTTGCATACTTAGCTTGGGATATGAAAATCCCATTATGTATTTGCTTAATTGGTAAGCCTAGGAAGTAATTTAGTTCACAAACCATGCTCATTTCAAATTCAAGAGACATGACATCTACAAATTGTTTCACTTTTGACTCGTTGGTTAAAATAAATACAATGTCATCAACATAAATTTAAGCTATGAAAAGTTCATCTTGGTTGCACTTGATGAACAAGGTCTTATCAACACTACCTCTTGAGTAGCCATTGTTAACAAGATAGAGAGTGAGGCACTCATACCAAGCCATCGGTGCTT
The DNA here is from genome assembly GCA_033220585.1 of Dipteronia sinensis. Lineage (NCBI taxonomy): Eukaryota > Viridiplantae > Streptophyta > Magnoliopsida > Sapindales > Sapindaceae > Dipteronia > Dipteronia sinensis. The sequence continues at coordinate 24,813,163 of CM065640.1, read as the reverse complement.
GTTTCAACCCATAAAGAGTCTTTTTGAGGTGATAGACAAGATTGAGGTGATGTGGATCCATAAACCCTTTGGGTTGTTTAACAAATACTTCCTCATACAAGAAGCCATTAAGAAGGGCACTATTAACATCCATTTGGTATAGTTTGAACTTGTACATATAAGAAATGGACAAGAGAAGCCTTATAGACTTAAGATGGGCAACGAGAGCAAAAGTCTCCTCAAAGTCAATACCTTCAATTTGAGAGTATCCTTGTGCCACAAGCCTAGCATTGTTACGTATAATATTGGCATCTTCATCTGATTTGTTCATAAACACCCATTTAGTGCTTATCACATTGGTATTCTTAGGCCAAAGAACTATAGTCCAAACCTCATTTCTTTCAAATTGGTTTAGCTCTTCTTGCGTGGCAAGAACCCAAAATTCATCATTCAAGGCTTCATCAACCTTCTTGGGTTCTATTTGAGAGGTGTAGCAAGTATAGCTAATTTGATTAGCTAATTGGCACCTAGTCCTAACACCTTCATTGACATCTCCAATGATATCATTTTTATCATGGAGTTTCCTAACCCATGGTGTGGGTTTATTAGAGTCCAAAGGTGGATTTCTATCAAGAGGTTGGTCATCCTCTCCATCATGATTTGACTTCACATCACTTGAAGTCTCACCACACTCTTTCAAAGGAAGATCATCATTCTTACAAACATCCTCCTCATGGACAACATTTTTAGGCTTACAATCATCAATGACAACATTTGATGATTCGATGACGCTTCGAGTTTTTAGATTGTAAACTCTATACGCCTTGCTATTGAGTGCATATCTAATGAAAATACCCTCATCACTCTTGGCATCAAACTTGTCAAGTTGATCTTGGTCATTAAGAATATAACACTTACTTCTAAAGATGTGGAAATAGCTAACATTGGGTTTTCTTCCCTTCCATAACTCATAGGATGTTTGTTTGGTCTCGGGTCTAAGGAATACTATATTCCCTATATAATAGGCCATATTGATGGTTTCGACCCATAGATTCCTAGGACCCTTATTGCTAAGCAACGTCACCCGAGCTATCTCTTGTAAGACCATATTCTTCCTTTCCACAACTACATTTTGTTGGGGAGTTCTAGGGGCCGAGAATTGATGGGAAATATCTAGACCATTGTAAAAGCTCTCAAAGCTACTATTCTCAAACTCTTTCCCATGATCACTTCTAATTCTCTTAACGCTCCTAATGTGAGAAATTTTCTCATTTTGAACTTTGACACATAGCATTTTGAATTTCTCAAAAGCTTTGAATTTCTCTCTAAAAAAGTAGGTCCAAGTGAACGTAGAGAAGTCATCAACCACCACACGAATATAGCTTTTACCACCTAAACTCTCGGTTTGCATAGGGCCCATGAGGTCAATATGAAGGAGTTCCAATGGCTCTTTGGTGGAAAGATATTTTCCGTTTTCTACACATTTTTAGTTTGCTTCCCTTGTTGACAAGGTCCACAAACTCCCTCAATCCTCTTCCCAAACTTGGGAAGACCTCTCATAACATTCAACCTCTCAAGGACTTTTAAGTATCTATAATTCATGTGGCCAAATCTTTGATGCCACAACTCAACTTGCTCACAACTAGACAAGTTACAAGAGATATCATTTGATTCAAAACAATAACAATTGTCACTTGATCTCTTGTCTTTCAATAGAACTTGCCCATTTTCCATTAGAATAGAGCAATCAACTTTGCCAAACATAACCAAAATCCCTTCATCACTTATATGTGATATACTAGTAAGATTAGCTTACAAGCCATATACATAGAGAGCATTGGGCAAGAAGAATAAACCGGGAATAGATATATTACATTTCCCTATGACATTTTTTCGTGAACCATCACCAAAGGTGACAAATCCACCATCCTCCATCACAAGAGTCTCAAAGAAACTCTTGTTTCTGGTCATGTGCCTAGAACACCCACTATCAAGATACCAAGTGTTAGAGGCATTGGCTTTCAAAGCAACTTGAGCCACATAACAAAAATACTCATCTTTTCTAGTCCACCTAGGTGCAACATTTTCAATCCTAGGAGCCTTGGGTTCATTGGCTCTAAGTTTCCTAAGTGCATGCTTTTTGGCTCTTCTAAGCATGTTTTTCTCAATCATGCTTTCAATTCTACATAATTTGATATATTTAAAGCAATTAGGCCTTATGTGACCTTCAATACCACAATAATAATAAGTAGGAGTGAAATAATAGTTCATACCCTAGCCTTGTGCAAGCATTTGAGGCTTCCTTCACCTTTGAGTAGTCCCTTGATGTTGAACAAACTTGAAAATACACTCTTAACGTGTGTCTACAACCTAGAGGGGGGGGGGGGGGGGGGGGGGGGGGTGAATGGGTTGTTAATCGATTATTACCAATTTTTCGATTAGTCAATATTAAACAAATAACCCAATTAAATCAAACATACAAAATCAAGTGTAAAGTGCGGAATAATAAATAACACTTGATTTTTACGTGGAAACCCTTAAACAAAGGGAAAAACCACGGGCTATCCTCCTAGCCACACACGATCCTCAAATCCACTATATGAGTAAAACGTTACACCCTCAAGTGATACTCGGACTCTCACTCTAGATAACCTCAGGCTATGGACACTACCACTCGCCACTCTTGGTTCAATCCCTAGTGATATCCACTGATACACTACTATTGGCGTGAGCACCTCCTACTCTACCCGCAGGCCTTTTACAATGGATTCTTAACCAATGCTTGCCAACCACAACTTGGTTGCAAGACTTCAATGCTTGTGCAACTTCACCCCGAAGCCACAAGACTTTGACTCAATGAAGAGTATAGGGTCTAAGTGAACAATCAATGAATGCTCAACACAATACATGTTAGACAACACAAATTGCTCAACTAGGAGTTTGTAGAAACAAATCCAAGTTGTCAAATGTCTAAATGCAAGGCATAAAGACTTAGCTAGATGTTATCAATAACAACCAATCCTAGCTATCACAAACAATCACAATGAATCAACAAATATGCTCACAATGTATTCAACATAAACTTCGCATATATTCATGTGATTAAGACAAGACATTTAATCATTCACTAAATGCAAGTCTTAGACAAAAGTCTATCAACAAACAAACTCAATTAGATTTGTAGAGAATTTCCAACAAACTAATTGTTACACCAAATATGCATAAACATTCAATAAGCTTAACTAGTTGATTAAGAATCAATATTTCAACCTAGTTATCAATGAATCACAAATGAATGTTTATGACCTAGCTTTTAGGTAAAAATGACCTAATCAATTAAGCTATCAAAATACAAACCCAATCATGTTATCAAGACTCATAAATATGCAATAATAGAGTCTAGGTATTTAATCATGCAATAAATACCTAATCTAGAGTAAGAAGAACAATAAATGATATTCAAAGAAGTTCTTGCTTACCTAGTCATGAAACAATGGAGACCCATACTCAAATGATGTTGAATGATGCAAGATGGAGATGGGTTTTGGGTTTGGAGAGTCAAATATGCTATCTTGAAGCTTTCTCTCTCTAGGAGCTCTAACCTCTCTTTAAAAATGAATTTTTGAGCTCTTTATCGGCCAAGAAGAGAAGAGGAAGAATATATATGAAGCCCTAGTTAAAACTACGTCATTTTGAACTTGGGAAACAGAATCCCGTCAAAACCGCTTGCTAGACCGCGGCATAGGTAATTGTCCAGACCGCGGTACATATAGCAGTGCACCGTCTGGACTACACCGCGGTTGGGACCGCTGTTCGTGCAAGTGCACAGGTCGCGGTCCACGTCGCGCATGACACACTGGAGAATACCGCTCCGTGAGCCGCGGTGCAAGCAAAGCCTGCCGAGCGGTCTAGGCCGCGCCAAAGGGAAAAATCCCTTTTTAACACTCAAGACAAAAGTCAATCTTACATGAATGTTGTGCAAGTGTGAAGAGAGTGGGATGCACACAATGAAACACAATTAACATGTCAAACATGTTATCAACTAAGATACAATGCAAGATATGATATCTAATGTAAGCTAGTGAGTGTTTTAGAAAAGGATGCACACTTATACAAACAATAAAGAACACAAATGCAAGATAAACAAAACATGCATGAAGTGTGTGTGTGCACCTAAACTCTTCAAGAGATAAAGTCAAGTGAATATACCTTTTGCTCTTGAAGTCATGGAGATGCTTGGAAGCTTGCCAATACGGACCTAAGCTACCCATTACACAATCATCCCCAATGTGGTGGTTTGTCATGAAATAAGCCAATCATAAAATCGAGGTCCTTACAATCTCCCCCTTTGGCTATTTCATGACAAAACAACCACTCACAAATATTCATCACAAAATAAAACAAAGCTATTGTCCATAATCACTTCTACAATACAAAAGAGATACCTAGAATCTAAATATTCAATATCTTCTATCTCCTTGTAGAATCATCAATGTACCTACACACAATAGCAAGAAGCACTTTCCAAGAATAAGTGCAAGTGAGGTAAACAAATAAAAACAAGCATTGCACTCAATAACAAATAAAGCAATACAAAGAATGCATGTGCAATGCTCCCCCTAAAAGGTTACTCTCCCTCATGATTTCTCCCCCAAAGCATAGCATAAACAATGCTCCCCTTATATCTCTCACTCCCCCTATTTCTCTCAAGACTTCTCCCCCTTTTTGTCATGAGATAGGCAAAGGAGCTCCCCCTATCGGGTTGCTTTAGCAAAGAGAGCTATTCGCACAACAACATTGCATAATCATATACACAACTTTATGCGACTTAAATAATTGAGAGAGATTCAAGGAGATTATATTAAAAAAGATGGGTATTTGGGTTTTGGACAATAAAGATTGAATCTTGGTGGTTTTCCTTGCAAGACACTTTTTTCCTATTCAAAGTTATGAAATTTTAAGCTCTAGGTCTGAATGGGAAAGAAGATGACATATATATAGGGTGGGAAAAATGACACAAGGGAATTGACGAAATTGCCCTTCAAAACTCATCGTTCAAGGGACGCTTCGCGGGAGGACCCGCGAAGACTTGTCCCGCGAAACCCACAAATGGTGTCTCCGCGGGAGACTTTACAGGAGGACCCGTGGACACCAGTCCCGCGAAACCTACTGGAGGTTTTTTCTCAAGAGACTTCTCAGGAGTACCCGCGAACACCTGTCCTGTGAAACTACTCGAGGTTTCTTCACAGGAGATTTCACGGGAGGACTAGCGAACACCTGTCCCGCGAAACCTACTGGAGGTTTCTTCACGGGAGGCTTCGTAGAAGGACCCGCGAACACTGGTCCCGTGAAACTTCTTCGCGGGAGACTGGACGAATTGTCCTGCGGAAGATGCACAACAAGCATACCCACTTGAGATTCCAAAGGGCTTTCAAGGGACTTAAGCAAGACCAAATGACAAACCAACCAAGCAAGAAAGAGACAAGAAAAGGATGCACATATTTAAGCAAAGAGGCATAATGCAAGATGAACAAACATGCATGAGAATAGAGTGTGTGTGTGCAACTAAATCTCTTCAAAGAGTTAAGAAAATGATATACCTTATTGAAGCGCCCTTGAATGTGACAATGCCATTGTAGCTTGATCACGAACAATGAGGCATGATCTACCCTTACAAGTAAATCCCCAATGTGGTTTGTCAACGAAATGAGTCAATCAAAATATGAGAAACTTACAATGGAGTTAATGGTGATGAGGGCAACTTATCTGAATTTATTAACCTAATGTTGTCCAAGTCTGGCAATCTAAGAACCTATAGTTCTATGATCCCTCCCATTCCAGACTTGTGTGTATGAGCTGATATTGAAACAGCACCTGTGGAACCACCACCACTGAAAAGGTTACCAGGAAGGCCCAGGCTTGTACGGAAGAGGGAATCGAGCGAGAAACAAAAACAACTAAGACTGGAACCGTTGTGTGTGGAAATTGTATATAGCCCGGACATAACTCAAGGTCTTGCAAAAATGTGAACACTTCTGGAGTTATCAAGGTAACTAAAGTGTTGGTTATCAGTTTTTTTTTATTATTTTTTTAAATGGTGTTATTTTCTTTTAATAAAGAGTGTGTTTTGATTTGTTTACAGAGAAAGAAAAACATAACAAAGACTGATGTTAATGTCTCCTCTTCACAATCACAAGGTGCTGCCAATTCTTCACAGCCTCCCATTAAGGTTTGTACCAACCACACTCTTTATTGCATGCATGATTGCTTAAATTGATGGAATTCTAATTTGAGATTGTTTAATATTACTGTACAGAGACAGAGGGCACAAAAAGGAAATGCATATGTTGGTTGCTCATAGCCCACATAGGTTCAGACTCAAGCAAAATCCCTACTGACTCAGGATCTTAACTGTTAGTGTTAATGTTGCAAGCAGTATTTTGGTAGCAACCGTTAGTGTTAATTTTGCATGCAATATTGTAGCAACTGTTAGTGTTGGTAGTAACTCTCAACAGTTAGTATTTTGGTAGCAACTCTTAACTGTAAGTGTTACGGAAAGACAGATGTTGCACTATTTTGGTAACTGTTAGTATTTTGGTACTGTTAGTGCCAGTAATGGTATTAAACAATGGTATCTTGTAGTAAACGTTTGATACTTTGATGAATGGTTATGTGAACATCTTCATCAAACATTTCCTGCAATTTATAGTGCTTTTTTGCTCAAGTTTTCATCATGTATGTTGTTATATGTAAAAATGTGACTCAAGTAGAAAGCCTGAATGATGGTCAAAATCAGACCTATGATATTGATCGAATACAGTTTACAAGCTTACGGACTGATGGAACAAGTCCCGATTAATACCCCTTAATATCTCTTTTCCTAAAAGTTTGCCAAAAGCCCCTTTTGTGTACAAGTAGTGGGGTATATATAGGCTTGACTTCTGACACGGACGACTTCTTGGCTACCTGCGATTGGCTGGATGGTGACAGGTGTTTCTGGCGTGTCAGACGTATGTCACTACGAGGATAACTTCCGATGCTTGAGGCGGATGGTCAGGTATCAGACACTTCATTCGAGGGGCCTCAGCCATATTCAGTGGACGCTCATCTTCAGAAGACTCGGTACGGTAACTCCTCTGTTTCGGTATCCGTAGGGTATCAGAGAGGCCTAACAGTTCCCCCTCAAGCCTGTCGATCTGGATTAGAAAGGATGAGAGCGATCCGATGGCAGGATTGTGGATCACAGGCTTAATCACTGGGCCCTTTGGGCCCTTGCAGTTGAGGCCCACTTGTTTGTTCCCTGTGGGTAACCCCACGTGGCGAGCAGTGGGAGGGGTTTGCTTAGCTGTCATCTAGGGGAGTGAACCGCCGCGTCGTTTCGTTTTTGCTTGAGGCCTATAAATAGGGGTTTGGAGGACCTGGCTCTTCATTAGCAAGTTTTCAAGCGATCAGCGATACTTCGGGGGACGTTTCGAATACACATCTGCTGGGTAAGGTTATCCTCTGGGACTTACTTCCTTCTTCTTCACTCTTTTTGTCTTTGTTTTTAGAGCCGTTTATCTTATTCGCCTTCCGTACTCGGTATCATGGTTCGGAAGACCGGCCCCTCAACGATAGCTACCCTTTCGAGTTCTTCAGAGTCATCCTCTAGGGATACATCGGAGGGTAGCAGCACCGCTAGTGCCTTCGAAGCGCCGCCTGTCGAAGTTTCGGTTGACGCATCGATAGCGCGCATGGCGCCCGGGGCTTACGAAGCGGGTTACAACTCCGAAGAGTACTACCGGGACCGTATGGACCACACCCGATTCGCTATAAACCAAGTTGAAAACATGATAATTGAGGTGAAGATTAAACAGATCAAGAAGAACTTCTCGATACCGGAGTCGATGGGCCTTAGGCTGCCTTCCGACGGTGAGCTGGCTAGCAACCCTGCAGGATGTTCGGCGGCATTTCATCCGGCTTTCTTAGAGATCGGCGTGAGATTACCCCTTCCTACTTACATTAGGAGGATGCTAAGGGAAGTCGGGGTCGCTCCTGCGCAGTTGAACCCGAATGGGTGGAGGATCCTGATTGGGATGTTTGCTCTATGGAGAAGCAGGGGTTTCCCTGCTCCCACCTTTGCAGAGATTGGACACTGCTATAGCCTCTTCTCCCATAAATCAGGGGGCTATGGCTGGTGGGGCCTCGCTTGTTGTGACAAGCAAGAGGGCGAACCTCTGATCACCAGGCTACCGTCTTCCAATAAAGAATAGAAAAAGACCTGGTTTGTAACGGACGGAGATTAGGGCAAAGACGTTGAGCTCGGTGGAAAGCATCAGAGTGTTCGTTTGGTGTTCAATCTCCTAGGTGTTTGGGGGTTCCCTTGTACTTCAGCGGTATTTTCGTTTTTTGTTCTAATTTCGGTGTTATTATCTAATTGTGTGTTTTTTGTTGGGCAGCTGCGTGGGAGCGGGTTCCTATATGAGGTTTAAAGTCTGGTGGCTAGAGCCTCATATTCTGCGACATTATTGGTGGCTTTAAAGTCAAACCGGAGGGCCATCTGGACGGTGCTCCCATCTGGGGTTTTAATGATTATTCCGGCCCCACTTTTGTGCCTGTTGGAGGACCCGTCCACAAACATCTCCCATCTCGGAGTCATCTCGTTCTGGAGGCTTAACACTTCTGATCTGGCGTATTCAGCGATGAAATCGGCCACCGCCTGGCCTTTTAATGAGGTCCTGGGTTTGAACTGAATGTCAAATTGGCTGAGCTCCATTGCCCATTTAATCAGTCTTCCTGCCGTTTTTGGCTTCTGAAGGACTTGCCTCATTGGCTGGTTAGTCAACACGACAATGGGGTGTGACTGGAAATATGGTCTGAGCTTCCTTAACGCGATGATGAGGCCGAAGGTCAGTTTCTCGATTTCCAGGTATCTTGTTTCCTGATCCGTCATGCTCTTGCTCGTGTAGTATACCGCTTTCTGAGTTGCTCCCTCTAGTTTGATCAGGACCGAGCTGACCGTGACTCCAGACACTGCCAAGTAAAGGTATAGGGTTTCACCAGGTGCGGGCTTCGCGAGCATCAGAGGATTTTGCAAGTAAACTTTCAGCTCTTCAAAGGCGATCTGACATTCGGGAGTCCAGCAGAAGTCGCCCTTTTTACGGAGGGCCTTGAAGAATGGGAGACACCGGTCCGTTAACTTCGATATGAAGCGGGAGAGGGCGACAACCATGCCGTTCAACCTCTGAATATCCTTGGTCTTTTTGGGGGGCTGGAAGTCTATCACTGCTCTGATCTTGTCGGGGTTCGCTTCGATTCCCCGTTGATGGACGACAAACCAGAGAAACTTTTCGGAGGACACTCCGAAGGCGCACTTCGAGGGGTTTAATCTCATCTGATACATCCTCAATAGTAGGAACGTCTGACGAAGGTTCTGAGTGTGTTCGGCTGAGGTAACGGATTTAGTGAGCATGTCATCCACGTACACTTCCATCGTCTTCCCGATGAGTTGGACGAATATCCGATTCACGAGCCTCTGATACGTGGCTCCCGTGTTCTTCAGTCCGAACGGCATCATCCGGTAGCAATACACTCCACGGTCGGTGATGAACGCGGTCTTCCTTTCATCCTGTTCGTTCATTCGGATTTGATTGTATCCTGAATACGCGTCCATAAAGCTTAGAAGTTCATGTCCGGACGTTGCATCAACAAGCTGGTCAATCATTGGTAGGGGAAAGCTGTCCTTCGGGCATGCTTTGTTCAAATCCGTGAAGTCAACACACATCCTCCACCTTCCATCCTTCTTCTTCACTAGGACGACGTTCGACAGCCACTTGTTGTAGTCGAGGGTCTTGATGAAGTCGGCGTTCAAGAGCTTCTCTACCTCGGAGGCTACCGCTTCATATCTCTCGGTGTTGAGTGACCTCCTTTTCTGAAAGATCAGCTTGAAGGCGGGATTAACATTGAGAGAGTGTGTGATAACCGATGGATCAATGCCCGGCATACCCGTGTGACTCCATGCGAATATGTCAGAGAACTCTCGTAGGAGAAGTGTTATCTCTCCCCTAAGTCGGGGGGGGGGGGAGATTGGCACCAATGAAAACTGTCTTGTCGGGCTCCTCAGCACTCAGGATAACCTTTATCAGCTGCTCTGTCGGTTCTCCGGTTGGTCGGGATCCGATTTCTCGTGGGTCTAGACTTATTATGTTCACTTCCTCTGACGAGGAAAACTCCACCGCCTGCACTTCTACTATATCTCTGATCTGTCTCCTTTTCGGCCTCCGGACTTTCCTACTCAACCGGTTGATGCCCGGGCTTGCTATCTGATTGCCGATCTTGAGTACCGGGTTAGATCCGATCTGAATACACCTCTTGTATTCTTCTTGGTCTGCTCTGGCCTCTCCCGGCCCATTATCGGTCGGGAACTTCATTCTTAGGGAGTATACACTCGTGATTGCTCTGAGGGCATAGAGGGTTGGTCTTCCGATCAGAATGTTGAAGGGGAACGGTATGTCGATCACTTGGAAACTTACCCATATCGTCCGAATTTGTGGACGACTTCCGAATCTGACCGGGAGGTCGACTTGCCCGATTGGTGTCGTACGGTGCCCTCCTATCCCCCTGATGCAATACTTGGAAGCTTGCAATTGCTTGTGAGTATATCCGAGTTTCTGCAAAGGATCCCAATGGATGATGTCTAGTGACGACCCGTGATCGATGAGGGTTCTTTTTACTATACGACCCTCTATCTTCACTGAGATGACAAAAGCGTCGCAGTGCGGGTATCTGATTCCCTCCGAATCTGATGGTGAGAAGACAAGTGGGTCCCAGTCCCTAGGGGGATCCTCCGGGGCTGATGTCAAGCATACTGTAGCTGGTGCGTTTCTGTTTGAGGTAGATCCTTCAGCCAACGGCTCGGTGATGATAAAATTAATTGGTTCATCGTCATCTGAGTTAGGGTCGGGGTTTCGTAACCGGTTGCCTAGGGGAACGCCCATTTTCGTTGAAACAATGTGTGAGCTGTTGGAGTCGATGCAATCTTGGAGCTTTCCTTCTTGGATAAATTCCTCTATTTGTTCCTTTAAGTCGCGGCAGTTCTTGGTTTCATGCCCGTGATCCTTGTGGAGCTCGCAGTAGACTTTCCGATTTCTGTTCTTGGGGGCTGATTGCAGTGGTGCTGGCCACCTGAGTAGGTTTCCCCGAGATGCAATCTCGAACACTCTATCGACTGTGAATTTCAGATGGGTGTACCAGTCGAACTTACTTCTCGGGAACCGGGTACCTCGGCCCGTAGAGCCTACGTTCACCTGCATCGGAGTTTGTGGCTCTTTCCCTTTGTCCTTACTTGTTCTGGGCCATTTCCTTCATGATCCACCCGATTCGGAGGGGGTCGACGATATTTTGGACTGGTTTACATCTTCTGCGGTGGTGTACTTCTCCGCCCGTTCCATGAGTTCTCGGTACGAGGAGGGCCCTTTTTTAGAGAGTGACCAACTCAGTCGTCCCTGTTGGAGCCCCTGGGTGAAAGCCATAACTGCTCCAATTTCGTTGAAGTCTTGGACTTGCCTCGTCGTTTCGTTAAATCTCTTCTTGTACTCCCTAATGGTTTCAGAGCCTGTCTGCTTGACGGGGTTCAAGTGGACCATGTGCCTACGTCTTCATCGGCTTGCGGCGAACCCGCTACGGAACTCTTCAGAAAGTTCATGGAAAGATGATATGCTATGTCTCTTTAGCCCACCGTACCACGTTCACGCATCACCGGAGAGCGACAGAGGGAAGACCCTGCATTTGATGGCGTCGGTTGCCCCCTGCATGTTCATCCAGTCAAGGTAGGTGTCGAGGTGATCCTCGGGGTCCTCGGTGTCGGTGAAGCCGCACATGTCCTTTCATGGCAATCTAAAGTTCGATGGGACTGCTGTGGTGGTGATCTCGTCAGTGAATGGGCTCTTCCGGTGTCGGTTACGTCCGTGATTACCGAGGTTGATTTGATCTTGTATCTCCGCGAGCTGGTCTTGAAGGATACAGAAGGCTTCAGGGTCGGCCAAGGTGTTTCGTTCAGTGTCGAAGTTAAGCTGCTCCACTCTCTCACCCAGTTCCTGCCGGTGCCTTATCCGTCGAGGAATTTCTTCCTGGACGTGGCCGTCGCGTTCCTCTCTGCTGCGAGTAGTCCCCGCCACTCTTTGTGGTTGTTGTAGATTCATGTGTTCCCCCGGGTTTGGTTGGAATTGCGTGGTGTGTTGGTGGTAGTTCCTCCTGGTCCCTCCCGGAGGGTTTCCGGTATTTCCTTCCTCCGCACGTGAGTTGACCTCGTCTGAGTCTCCTTGGTGTCCCCCACCGTCAACTACGTTGATCACCCTGGTAACGTTCTATGCCAGCGTATCTAGGCGGCTGGTAATCCCACGTATTACCGGATCGTCGGCCTGCGGGAAAAGTTGGTGAGTTTGCTGAGGGACGTACAACGGTGGAGGTCCTGCCGGGAAGTAGGGTTATGGAACCCTGGAGGATAATACGATGGGTGTCCGTGGAATCCGGGTTGGAAACCCTGACTGGTATCCTGGCTGGTACCCTGGTTGTTGGTACCCTGGAGGCACATATTGCGTCTGATACGGATAATACCCGTAACCAGAGTTCTGGGGCGTTGGCGGGATAGCTGGCCCCGGGTGCGTAGGGGGTTGATAAGGGAGATGATGCGGTTCATGCTGCTATCCTTGCTGAGCCGCGTTTGGTTCTTGACCTCCTGGAGGTTGGAGTCATAAGTAGAGGTTGGGGTCCTGAACCCCCTGGTTCGGATTCATTTATGATTTTATGCTGTGAAGGTGCTGGATACACCCCCTCCTTCTAGCGCCAACTGTTATATGTAAAAATGTGACTCAGGTAGAAAGCCTGAATGATGGTCAAAATCAGACCTATGATATTGATTGGATACAGTTTACAAGCTTACAGACTGATGGAACAAGTCCCGATTACTACCCCTTAATATCTCTTTTCCTAAAAGTTTGCCAAAAGCCCCTTTTGTGTACAAGTAGTGGGGTATATATAGGCTTGACTTCTGACACGGACGACTTCTTGGCTACCTGCGATTGGCTGGATGGTGACAGGTGTTTCTAGCGTGTCAGATGTATGTCGCTACAAGGATAACTTCCGATGCTTGAGGCGGATGGTCAGGTATCCGACACTTCATTCGATGGGCCTCAGCCATATTCGGTGGATGCTCATCTTCGGAAGACGTGGTACGGTGACTCCTCTGTTTCGGTATCCGTAGGGTATCAGAGAGGCCTAACATATGTGACTGAAATTTTTTGATAATGGATAATTGATATGACATAGACAAGTGCATTACATATTCACTAAACTAATATAAAATACATATATGGAGAGACCAAAACGTAGCATATTAGTTAGCATTATCATCCTTGATTGAAACTTTTATCCATAATTCCTTTCCATGTTTTGCATTCTTTTATTTAAACTTGTTTCCAGGTTTTGCATACATCCATTTAGACTTGATTCCAGTTTATGCATCCTTGCATTTAGCAGTCCAATTTCTATTGAGTTCTTCATGAGATTGCAAATTTCCCATAAATTCTGTTTTGTATGGCTGCCACAATTTAAAAAATTTGCATTACCTGGATTATCAATTGACTTTGAGATTCTAACCCCAGCCTTCATACCACATCTGCATAATTTGTTTTTGAATATCACAACTCCACCATTGATATTGCTTTCTTCGGTTATCGTGTTTGAACTTCCTTCTATAGTTATTCAAGTGATGGAAAAATGTGTGATTTTGTGTCTCAGATGTGTGTTTTTAAGGTTGCAAAGACGTGTGGAATAGGTGTTTGAAATTTGTGTGAATGGTTGATTGTGTGTTTCAAAAAGAATGGAGGAATGGAGATGCGATGTGTATGAATGGTGTTTGAAATGTGTGTGGTGGAATAGGTGTTTGAAATGTGTGTGAATGGTTGATTATGGAATGAGGAATGCAAGTTTATAAAGAACGAGGAATGCACCAATATAGCCATTGTGTTTTTGTCTCAACGGTTTTAAGTTGAGGGTAAAATAGTATATGCACATATTGCTACACGTGTAATCTGGTATTTGAAGGCATAACAAGGCATTTTGGTCTCTTTACCCACTGCCAATTGTCAGAGTTAGGATTGGACTTCAAAAAGCTAACAGAAGGGGGTCTTTGAACATTATTTTCATTTCAGGGGGGAGACGGACCAATAATGGCAAACACAGTCATCACCTTTCTAATAGGGTAAAGGTCAGGGGGTAAGACGATATTTTTCCTTTTAAAAAATAACTAACTTTTGAACCCCTCTAAGCTAAATTCTAATAACAATTTTGATTAATTTTTTTATGGGCACTGGGCGGGTGCACTTCTCAGCCCAGGGCCTACCCTACAAGGCAATAGAATCTTTCTTGCAGGAGTTACTCATGGTATGGATAGCCAACTGAGACAACCCTCCAGTTCCCAAAATATTCTGATTAGGGAATTTTAATTTTTACAATTCTGATCAAGAGAAAATTTTTGGCAGAGTTTTCAAAACCTAACTCATTTACTATTACTGTGTGTCCGTGTTAACCTATCTCTGCAGGAGTAGAACTGATTAACAGAAATCGACTAATCAACAAGGATATTCGTATATGGGGCTCTATTGTTGTCCACAAAATATCTTCTTACACATTGTTTTTTCCTACACTCATATTAAATAATTAAAATTATTAATTTTACTCCCTACACTCTTTAAAATACTAAAACTATCCTTTAAGTATATTTTTTAATTTGAAACATATATTTTTTTCTCATTACACCTATTTCTCTTCATTTGCTACCACTGGAAAAAAAAAATCCTTGTACATATAATTTCTTCTTTTAAAAAATAAAACTACGTATAGTTTCTTTGTTCCTTTTAACAACTATTATATAATTTACTCAGATAAAAAAAATATAATATTCAAATAAAATTCTACAACTAAGATTTTAATTGGACAAAAATAAAATATAAATTCAACTCTAAAACTAATTATATTATCAATGTATTGAAATATATATCTAAAAAACCATGAAATCATAATGGTTACTACTTAAAAGAAAATCATAATGGTTTTTGCACTTAATAATCGTATTAGAAAACAACAATAGTAATAATTAAATAAACAACAAAAGTGGACATTCAAAATTGATAGAGTCTGTTTGGTTTCATTCATTTATAATAAATAAATTTGATAGATGATTGCAAAGTTAGAATTAAAACTATTTTTCAATCACCAGGCCAAACAAATCAATCTTTTTTTCATTTAAAATTTTAGTTTTTTAAAAATCCATGCACCAAGTTTTCGGTTTACAAACTAATTAAATTAAGGGCAATTACCAATTAGGTCCTGAACTTTATTTAAAATTTCAAGTTGTTTGTGACTTTTATAAAAATAACCAAATTAGTCCTCATATTTTTCCCAAGTGCCAAATTAGTTCCTCTCTTTTTAGAAGTGACCAAATTTGTTCCTCTAACGGTTTAATGGTATTAAATATAGCAACTGACTTTAACAATTTCAGTTAAAGTACGTAAATACCTTTTATTTGTCACATTAGAGCAAGGTTGTTTTGTTTTTTATGCATTAAATTCACCATTATAATTACAAAAAACCTTAAAATATTATTAATGAAACGCTATTTGTACCCTTTTTAATTAAAATTTTCTAAAAAAACCTAAAAATATTTTAATAAGACAGTGTCAATTATACCCTTATTTTATAAACAAAGTTACCATTCATTCCCAGTTTAGTTTTTTACCAATTTTATATAATTGTTTTTTTTTTGTTAATATTATACTTGCACTGTTGTCAAAATTATTCAAAAATCAAAACTCACAAATAAAATAAACAAAAATATACATGTGTTAAAAAAACTGTGCATGTGTCATTATTATATTGTTTAGGAGTAAAGTATAATTTTATCTCTATATAGTTAAAGTTGGCTGACGGAACTTAGTTAGAAGGACTAATTTGACACTTGGGAAAAATATAAGGACCAATTTGGTCACTTTTGTAAAAGTCGCAAACAACTTGGAATTTAAATAAATGTCCAGGACCTAATTGGTAATTGCCCTTAAATTAATAAGAATTTGTAGTTCAATTAAAGTAAAGTGAGCGAGTGAGTTGTGTTTAAAAACTGTGTAGATTTGATCGAGTTCTACATCAACTTAAAAAAAAGAGTTCTATAAGACTATAACTGCAACATTTTTTTATTCAATCACAAAACAATAATAAAATAGAAGCAAATATACTTGAATGGAGTCGGAATCCATGAAAACAATTCTTTGTTCATCCATTCCTTGGCTATATGTGAAAAAAAAAATTTATATTTCCTGATTGATATGATAGATAGGGTGTTCAACTTATGGGTGTAGGAAGTAAATTTAATTTCCAATTATAATGCCATGTTTTTTAAGTAATTAAATGCAAGGGTATTTTAAAAATAAAAAAGTTTCATTAAATCATGGGTGTAGGAAGATATTTTGTGGGTAGCATTAGAGCCACCCTTGGACTTATTATGTTAAAAGGGTAAAAATGAAAAAAAAAAATCCCTCTACTTTACCCTATTATCCGTTCTTGTCCCCAAGTTTTAATATTGGCTCGTTTGGTCATTTTATTACGATTTCCGTTAAAATTAGGTTTGCTGACATGACCAGAAGGCAAAATTACCTCGCTGCCCCTTAGGGTGTGTTTGGTACGTGGTATATGACAGGACAACGTGGGACAGTTTCCTCTTGTTCCACGTTTGGCACGACATTAGCATGGGACAACACGGGACAATGTGGGATAAAAATTGGGAAAAACTGTCCGACCTCAGACCATGGGACTACTTGTCCCATGGCATGGGACAAATGTCAAAAATACCAATTTACCCTTTATATGTTCAAAAAGTTACAATCATGTCCAATGTATTATATATATATTATTATATATATAATATTATTTAATAATAATATTTAATATATCATTTATATATATATATATATATTATAATCTTCACTTGAGCTAGAAAAGATATATTGTCTAGTCTAGGCCCAGATTTCCTTTTAATCTTTTCATATCACCAACTCCCCACCTGGGGTCCACCCAGAGTGAGTTCACGGGAGCCAGGAAATGTTTTGCACTTCCCAGGGCTCGAACTCGGCACTTCGATCGAACGCCAAGGCTCTGATACCACTTGAGCTAGAAAAGATATATTTTCTAGCTCAAGTGGTTTAAAGTAGTGTGAGTAATCCGAAGAATGTGCAGGAGAATGAGGAGGAGAGGACGAAAACCCCATGGAGTGGGAATGAGATACTCTGGGCTTGTAAGGAGGTAGCCTAGAATATGCTTGGTCTTTCTGCAATTGTTATAGCTGGGCTTTGAGCTGCCTAATTTCCCTTTCTTTCTTATCAAACTTGGAGCCATGATAGCCAAGGTTGATATAGTAGTGGAGATCCATATCTATCCGGGATTGGAGATCAGAGAACATTTCCCTGAAGGTTGAGTCCATGCTGTGGAGTCTATTTTCATGTTGAGAAACATGATGAGAGATCGGTCAATCTTCTGATCAATAGAGTTCAGAACTCTATTCTGGATTCTTGCATTGTGGGATTGCCAGTTGAGAACCTGTTAAGCATGAGAAGGATGATTCAGTGATCCATCAGGTAAGACCTCAGAAGATTGGACATAAGGTCTAGAGAATCTGGTCTTCTCATGGTTAAAAGCAGGTTCTAGAGGTAGGAAGTCCTGGTCGTAGCTAGAAGCCATGTAATAAGGAATATGTTGAGAAGAAGGCTGAGGCAAAAGACCTTCAATGTAGAGGATTTGTAAAGCTCTGTCATAGATATGCAGAGGTTGATTGGAGATAGGTAACAAACCTATCCAGGGACTATCTGGGTCGTCTAGGAATGAGACCGACGGTGGACCGGGTTGCAAGAGGAACGGTGGAGCCGGCTTGAAGAATGGTTGCAGGAGCAATATGGATCACACATGGAGGGATCAACATCCCAAATAAAGTGACCGTTGATTTTATCTGTGTAGATTATAGAGCCATCAGCTTCGAAACTGTGGATTGGAATTTCTTTTTCAGAAGTAAGAGGTCGGATCATTAAGGATTGGAATATCGGAGGATCAGAAGGAGCACTGGGTGCTATATCCGAGGAAGAGGCAGAAACATCTGGAAAGGGTTTATATACTATCTTGATTGTGCCATCTGGTTGTCTGGTGTAAGTTGTGTCTGAGGCAATGACTGGAACAATATTTTGGAAAGCTTTTTCATAGTTAGTGATCCAAGACAGAGGCATGAGCTCAAGAAGCTGATCTGTTGGCAACTGTTTAGGAATTTGGATGATTGTGGGAACTTCATCCTCTCTTTCAGTTTTGATGAAGATGGTGTCACTGGAATGGCCTGGGATTGGGAGATCCAGGGCATGATCTTGAAGACGATAGGCGATCTGGTGATGGAGAGTAGCCATGTAAGAATCTGGGAGCATCGCAATGCCCATCAGCTGGAGCTAGATTTTGAGATAGTTGTGTAGATTGGCATCCCGTAAGGGGATATTAAAATTTGGGTAGTACGTCAGAGAGATGCTACCTGCATGGAGTGTGGAGAGGCAAGTGCCAATAATTTCTTGCTCATAGTCTTTAAAGACCGTATTAAGCAAAGCGATCCTGGCTGTAACAGGTAACCCTTTTCTGCCATGAAGGGGTAAGATAATCCGAACAGCCCCGATGTGAAGGTGAGAATAACCTTCTTGGATCCATTGATCGATTAGAGGTTGACCAATCTCTAGATCAACATATTGTTCAGCAGAGGTTGCTAGGATCAGACAATTGTCAAGTGCAGTAGACTGCACATATTCTTTAATGGGAGGTCGCCTTTGTTGCACAAGGTGGGTAATTCGTCTAGCAATCGACTTGTTTCTTTTGAAGATATTGTAAGGATTGAGAAGAGGTAAATCAGTTTCAGAGATTTGAGCGGAATCAGGGATGTGTGTGTATTCAACAAGGTTTTGTATTTTATTTGACTGGGTACGTCTAATAGAGAGAGGTAGGGAAACAGAAGAAGAAAGTCTAATAGGAGTTATCTCAGATGAAGAATTCATATTGGATAAAGAGTCTTCCTTCTATATTGAACTTAAGCTAGAAAAGATATCTTGTCTAGTCTAGGCCCAGATTTCCTTTTAATCCTTTCATATCACCCACTCCCCACCTGGGGTCCACCCAGAGTGAGTTCACGGGAGCCAGAAAATGTTTTGCACTTCCCAGGGCTCGAACTCGGCACTTCGATCGGACGCCAAGGCTTTGATACCACTTGAGCTAGAAAAGATATCTTGTCTAGTCTAGGCCCATATTTCCTTTTAATCCTTTCATATCACTTGAGCTAGAAAAGATATCTTGTCTAGTCTAGGCCCAGTTTTCCTTTTAATCCTTTCATATCACCCACTCCCCACCTGGGGTCCACCCAGAGTGAGTTCACGGGAGCCAGGAAATGTTTTGCACTTCCCAGGGCTCGAACTCGGCACTTCGATCGGACGCCAAGGCTCTGATACCACTTGAGCTAGAAAAGATATCCTGTCTAGTCTAGGCCCAGTTTTCCTTTTAATCCTTTCATATCACCCACTCCCTTTCGGATCCATTGATCGATCAGAGGTTGACCAATCTCTAGATCAACATATTGTTCAGCAGAGGTTGCTGGGATCAGACAATTGTCAAGTGCAGTGGACTGCACATATTCTTTAATGGGAGGTCGCCTTTGTTGCACAAGGTGGGTAATTCGTCTAGCAATCGACTTGTTTCTTTTGAAGATGTTGTAAGGATTGAGAAGAGGTAAAGCAGTTTCAGAGATTTGAGCTGAATCAGGGATGTGTGTGTATTCAACAAGGTTTTGTATTTTATTTGACTGGGTACGTCTAACAGAGGGAGGTAGGGAAACAGAAGAAGAAAGTCTAATAGGAGTTATCTCAAATGAAGAATTCATATTGGATAAAGAGTCTTCCTTCTATATTGAACTTGAGCTAGAAAATATATCTTGTCTAGTCTAGGCCCATATTTCCTTTTAATCCTTTCATATCACCCAAAAACCTCTCACACTTTTAACGGAAATAGTTACAGAAAGACTAAAAGTGACAATTTTACAAACTAGTGGACTAAAATAGAATTACATTAAGCTAGAAAGACTAAAATAGGAATATCCCTTATTACTCTAACAAGTTACCGATTTGCCTTTCATTAAAAAACACGTAAGACATCTTTACCATTTTACACTCGCACTATTGACGAGATTTTTGAAAACCCTAAGGGAATTGAACGGTATGGGACAAAAACAACCATTGATGGCTAATTGTTTGGACTTGATGAGCCAATACTAAAACTAGGGGGACCGGAACGGATAATATAGCAAATTAGAGGGACTTTTTTCTTTTTTACTCTATGTTATATGATGTTAGTTAGTGTGTATATGTGTGGATATATATATATATATATATATATATATATGTTGACGGTGATTTTTTGATTGTTGAAAAGTTAACCGTCCAACAATAATTGTATTAATGGTGATAATACAAAAATATAATAAAATAAAGACTAATCACACATAACATAGTATTTACATGGAAAAACTTAAGGTATGGTAAAAACCACGGTTGCCGGAGACGGGGAGGGAAAGAATATAACTATGAATAATATTATTACACACTTAATACTCTCTCTCTCTCTCTCTCAAGTTCTTTTTCTCCTTTGTGTAATATGTGAGAATAATCCGTCCTCTAACTCTGAATAATACAAATGTATTTATAGGTGTGATAGGGTGTTGCCCTAATCCTTGGTGTGCAAGTAAAGGATTGATGAGATCATATCTTTACATGATTCTGAGGAGATCATATCTTCTAAGATTCTGATTTGCATGCCTATTTGAGAGTTTATTTCCTGATAGTGATTAATCTTCTTGATTCTAGGAATTATTTCCCGTATAAGATTTTTGTAGTGATTGTGATTGAGATTCCTTGAATTAGGGGAATAATTGTTGTGTTTCCTTGTTGGAGATGACTTGGAGAGATAAATCCAGGATTCTATATCTAGCATGATCTTGAATTGATATGGTGTATCAAGATTGGACTTGTGCTTGGTGAATAGGTCTCATGACCTTTAATTGCTTTTGAACGTGGTACTGCCACGTGTGGTGCGTTGACCTGCTGGATGACGTGGTGTGGCTTTGACATTCTGCTGATGTGGATCAATGTGTTCTGTTTATTCCAATCTTTTTTAATGACGCGTCAAACTCGTTAAATATCCCTAACAGTACCCCCTAAATATGCGAGGTGGGTATCAACGATCTACTCTTTATGGCGAGCTGGTACTTCATCGAAGTGGATTTAAATACTTTTGAAAGTGTTGTCGTTTGATTATATAGCTTTCCTTCTACACTTGAAGTATTTCGTTTACATTCCTTACTTATTTCTTAAGACATGTTCCATTGGCTATTGATTCTTCCTTGCTTTTTAATTTTAATTATACTCTAACGTTTTCTTCATTGTGTAGAGAATCTCCTTCAATGGCGAAGTTAGATAAAATTTTGAAGCTGAGTGCTCAAGAATGTGTTGACGATTCCGAGGTCGATGACCATAAGAGTAACCAATTAAGGTTTTCTATGTTGTTTTGTGGTTGATTTTTTTTAAAAGAAACCTAAACGAAACCCTAAACTATCATTCTCAAACTTCTTTTTTAGCCACCCAACTTCTTTTTCAGCAGCCCAACTCGGCTGGCTGCCTAACCACAGTGATTTTATAGAAATTGTGGTGGCCAGCGGCTGCCTAATGACTAGGCAGCGACTAGTCAACCCTAGTCACCAACTTTTGCAACACTACTATAAATAGAGAATGGTATCAATAAAACGTAATAGTTAATTTTCAACTATTATGTGTGTCCGTCTTTACTAACATTTGAGAGGTTATGGTTTCCCTTGAAACAAACCGGTTTATACAAGATATCAAATTAAAAATATTCTTCAATCTTCACTTGAAATCTTGAAGGTCTTCCATTAATAAAAAAACCGGATGGACAATCAAACAAAGAGAACTTACCAAATCATATTCGATGGGTCCATTTAATTTACTCCCCTTAAATATATCAAATAATCAAACCAATTAAAAAATAGAGATATTTGTAAAAGTAGTCAAATTAAGAAATAGATTATTGTTTTTAATAAAAAAATTAAATTATTGTTTTTAACCTGTGTAAGTTGTAAAATCTAAAATACCCTTTTTTATTTAACCTGGTGCAAAGCCTGAAATATCCTATGTATATCATGTTGTGCATGAAATATCACATGTATGTCATGTTGGGCATGAAATACCTATGTATGTCATGATGGGTATGAAATATCATATTTATGCAGTATTTCATGCAAGACATGAAATATCCTATGTATATCATGTTATTCATGAAATATCCTATGTATGTCGTGTTTGGCATGAAATATCATATGTATGTCATGTTAGGTATGAAATATCCACTTTATGCAGTATTTCATGCAAGGCATGAAATATCTCATGTATATCATGTTGTGCATGAAATATCCCATGTATGTCATGTTGGGAATGAAATATCCTATGTATGTCATGTTAGGTATGAAATATCCATTTATGTTGTATTTCATGCAAGGCATGAAATATCCCAGGTATATCATGTTGGACATGAAATATCTCATGTATGTTATGTTGGGCATGAAATATCCTAAATATGTCATGTTGGGTGTGAAATATCCCCTTTATACAGTATTTCATGCAAGGTATGAAATATCTCATGTATATCATATTGGACATGAAATATCCCATATATGTCATATTAGACATGAAATATCTCATGTATGTCATGTTGTGCATGAAATATCTTATGTATTTCAAAAATATATGATTCTACAATATTAGGCGATGTGTCACGTTAAATATGAAATAACCAACTTATATCACTTTTACCGTGACACACTACGTAAAATATAATTTCGAACTGAAATCGAAGTTTCTTCCATTTTCAACAAAAAAACTTTAAAATTGAAACAAAATAACAAAGACCCATTAACAATATAATCTAATATATACAATAATGCTATTCAAATTGAAGATTTACAACCCTTGAAGTTTTGAGGAGAGATTCAACCACAAACTCGAAATTTTTAAAAAACTCTTCCCAAATCTTAGTTTCTTTGCGATTTCCCTTCAAAATAACTTTAATTTCTTGATAAAAATTAGTTGTGAACTAAGATTTGATAAAGATATGAGTGATAAAAAGATGGGTGATAGAGATGAATGATAGAGAGATATAAGTAATGAAGAGAAAAAAAAAATTAAAGGGAAAAAGAGAATAAAAGGATAGTTTTGTAATTTATTGACTAAAAACAATAATGTATTATGATGATTGGTTACAAACAATAAAAAAATAGATTTTGGTTAGAAACAATAATCCATTATATGGTTAGGTTATTTTTTACAATTTTCACTCAAAAATATATAAAAAATGATACCAATCAATCTCACATTGAAACAACTTCTCCCTCTTTATACCAAATACTTCTCACTCTTTTTTTCATGGAATAGACAAATTAAGCACAAAATTAACGGGAGAGAGGAATTCTGGTATGGGAAGAAGAAAGGAAGTTGAAGAAGACAATTCTAGAATTAGTTTATAATAATAATAACAACAAAACCGCCATTTGTAAATAGTTCAGTGGGTCCGGCTGGCACTGAAGATATATTTTCATCAAATCGAGGTTCCCTCATTTAAAAAACATACGACATCTCACATCTAAAAGTTGCTATTGCGGGATCCTAATTTACAATAGTACAAATATATTGGGATCTTGAACCGATTAATAATATATATCAACATTTCTTTTTCTTTCTTTTTCCATTTTAATTCACATGCATTCTATTTCTATCAAAGCAAAAATCAATAATTATGCAATAATAGACCGGAAATAAATGAACAATAATAACTATTTAAATTTAATTTCCTCTAAAATGAATACTACAACTGATGTTATAGGTTTTGTATATACATATAACATATCCCTAAGAGTTTCATATATAGATTGTAACTCATATAAAGTTGATGATCGTCGATCAAAATCTGAGCAGGGAAATGTGTTTTATTTTTGTGTATAAACAGAGATAAAAAGATGAAATTATTATTTATTGACAGCCAGACATCTTTTCCTGACTCTCATAACTCTTTTTTTAACAACCATTTTGCTTTTGGATTGGGAAAAGCTTTCATTTGATCCTACTACACTCTCACCCCCAAACCCTTATTCTTCAGGTTAGTTTGTAAATCTTCAAGTTTTAATTTTGATGTGATTTTGTTGTGCTCTGACTTTGTATTTTTTTTCCTTCTATTTCGGGTTAGATTTTCTCGGTGATCATGTGCCTGCTAATTTCTCGGGGTCTATAAAACCACAGGAAAAGAATTGTCTTTCAACTATTATAGAAGATGCAAGACAAAATTTTGGTCGTCCATCAGTTAATTTTACAATGGTAAAAAAGGTACATGCATTTTTATTAGAGTAATAATCGACTACTCAAATGATGTATACAGTGAGTTGTCATTACAACTCAAATTATAGGATGATGTGGTCAATGATATGGTGATGACAAATCACTTGCCACATCATTTAAATTGGTTTTTAGGTTAATTTTGTCGGTTAAGTTATCTAGCATTTTTTATTAATCACTTAAAAGCCTTGCTTCCATGGTTAATTTACAAATTCTTGCATAAGCAGAATATACAGTAATTTACTCGCACAAAATTGCAATAGCATTGTAGGAGTAAATTGATTATGTTTTTTTTTTATCTAACACTTACGGAGACAGCAACTCAAACCTAGTATGTAAATTGATCAATTAAATGTTCGTTTTTAGATGTTTTCAATCGTAATTGACAAAGTTACTCTTGTTTATGTCTATAAGAAAAGACAATCAAACATATTGTAATTTAAACTTATAATTTAGATCTATTTAGATTTCAAGTAAGAAAACAAATGCGGCCTGTTGAATTCGTTGAGATAATTTCCTAGTAGTATGATTTCCTCTTAAATTCTGGAGGATTTTATCGGCTATATTGTGATTACCGTGTTCTCGACTTGCTATAAAGTCTGTTCAACTGCTTACTTAATGTTTTCTGTTGTAGCTCAGAATTGCATGATTCCCTAAAGGAGAAGATGGAGACAACAAATTCTCCGGAAGAAAAAGTGGAAACTGTTGTTGCCTCTCCACCAGTGAATTTGACCACTTTTGCAAATAATATATATTCTAGTTCCAAAACAGAAGAAGGTGAAGTCTTTTTCTCATATGATGAACCATTGCTTCTAATTCTATGGTCATTTGTAAAATTAAAGTTGCCTGTATTAACAATTATTTTTCTTCTTCAATTGGCCATTGCTTTGAACATGTTATTATTGCAAGGTCTTTGTTTGAATGGCAAGTCTTGCAATTTAACAATATCAAAAGCTGCCATTTGTGCTAATCTACAAGGCTGAGACTTCAAGAGTTATGCATACATGTACATTTAATTTTGGCATTGCCTAATATGTTATTTCTCAGGGTTTCCAGTTTTAATTTCATCACTGCAGCCTGTGATCATGCAAAGGGTAGATGGGTTGTGAACAACAGGAAGCTCTTGTATTCTCCACTCCGATGTAAACACTTATCGAAAATGTGGGCATGTAAACAGACACATCGAACAGATTTCTCTTATGAGAATTACATGTGGCTGCCGATGAATTGTGGAATACCAAAGTTTGATCATCTTGTGTTCTTGAAAAGGTAAGTTTTTTTTTTCTTTCTTTTTTTGCTATTTGTATTCAATTCTATGCATGCACAAAAAAGAGCATGTTTAACGTTAGAGTGCTTATATACTAATACTATTGTTTGGTCATTTTCCCATCGGCATAAGCTTTTGGGTCGGATAGTTATTACTAACATGGTATCATAGTCAAGCTCCTCCCAGTAGTCCTAGGTTCAAATCCCCCACATGCACATTTGTTTTGCAATCTGCATATTTATTTGGAAGTAAGAGAGTGTGTAAGAGTGCTTCTTATGATTACTAACATTTAACATTTATTTTGGCGTGAGTGGGCGTGTAAGAGTACTTTTAGATCTGATGATTACTAACATTTAACATTGCTGAAATCAAAATGTGGTTCCAGAATGCAGGACAAAACGATTACTTTCATCGGAGATTCATCGGGCAGGCAACAATTTCAATCTCTAATGTGCATGCTAACTGGTAGAAAGAACAACCCAGAAGTTGAAGATGTTGGGAACAAGTATGGTATTTCGAAACCTTATGGAGCCGTCCATGGGGCTCTTAAAGGAGCCGGGTGGGCTTACAGGTTCCTGAATACCAACACCACCATTTTAATGTACTGGTCAGTTAGCCTATGTCAACTGGAGCCTTTAAACATCACAGGAGGACCAACCAGTCCTGTTGCCATCCAGTTGGATCGCCCAGCGCCTTTCCTGAGACAATATCTAAATCAATTTGACATATTAGTTCTTAATACAGGACACCATTGGAACAAAGACAAGTTTAAAGCAAACCGTTGGGTGATGTATGTGAATGGAAAGTCAAATAAAAATCGAAAACATTCAGAATTCTGGACTGCTAGGAATTTTACAGTGCATAATATTGTCAAGTGGCTTGATTCACAACTTCCCTTGCATCCTCATATTAAGGCCTTTTTCCGGACAATTTCTCCGAAGCATTTCCATAATGGGGACTAGAACACCGGGGGAAGCTGCGATAACACTGTTCCATTAACCGGAGGAAGCGAAGTTTTGCAAGATGGATCAATGGATGATACCGTTGAGGGGGCTGTGAAGGGTACAGGGGTGAAGATTTTGGACATAACTGCTCTGTCTGATCTTAGAGATGAGGCTCATATATCACATTACAGGAGGAATCAAGGAGGTAAGAAAATAAATGATTGCTTGCATATGTGACTGCCTGGTATTCCAGACACATGGAATGAGATCCTTTTAGCACAGATATAGGATTTACCATTGTTTTCATCACAGGAAACATTTGTTAAGATGTGGATAAAATCTTAATTGTACCGATGTAGTGTTGAGTGGTAAATCCAACCATTGTAGATATAACAGTAAAAAATACATATGCGACATGAGAAAATACACATATATCAATCACATATCACATCTTCCGCGGTCGAATGTACCAGCCATCGGTGTAGTGGTGCACACCGAAGATTCTCTCTAAGACGTTGGATGGGGGGACACAAATTGATGTTTTCATAAGATTTTACACATATTTCTAGCCTTTAGATCAAGTTTGAAGAGTTTAAAGTTAACATGTATAACTTCTCTTAGAAGTTCTCTGTATTTATTAATTATTATCACTTACGTAGTTATGTTTCTTTAATTAATAAATTATTTTAATTTTTTTTCTCTCTCCGCTATTTTACATTTTCTCTGTGTCGTATTTTCGTTTGTATCATCAATACCGCCTGCCATTCAAAAGACAACATGCAGACCAAACACGTTACCAAAAGTCATCATCGCAATGCACAAATCTGGCACGTTGTCAAAAATCATTTACCACAATACACACGAAATGTGTATTATGGAAACCATTTATGGCAATGCACAATGAATACAAGTTATCATAGTTATTCCATTAAACAATGCACATTTTGTCCACATTTTTTTTTTGAACATTCAAATTTATTAAAACAGCCCAACAAGGCACAGGAAGACAACCACAGAAAACCACTGCAACCAGCAGCCCCACAGCCGCACAAAACATGAAAAAAAAAAAACGAACAGAGCTACAGAGCAAAAAGAAAACAACATGCCAACACCCCAAAGCAACAGAATCAACCATTTAGACTCCACTCCACAAAGTCTCCCGACTGACTAGATCCCATTTTAGCCAGCTTATCAGCAAAAAAATTGGTGTAATAAACGTATTTTTAACAATATACAAATATACACGTTATTAAAAGCTAAAATTTGGCAACGCATATATCATGGATGTTGCCATAAGAGCCTCGTATTGCAAAAACAATCTAATAGTCCGCAACATATGCATGTTATCATAGAAGTCTCTTTCACAATACTCACATATCAAGCATGTTGTCGTAGAAGCCTCTATAGCATCTGTTGGATTGTACGTTGCGAAATGCTAATATTCAGCCATGCATGTTGCCATATGAGTCTCTTTATCAATTGTTGACACGAAAAATGGTAATAATATTAGAAATATGCATGTCATCCACATTGTCGTAGGAGTCTCTTTAGCAATTGTTAGAATGTGCATTGCGAATAAGGTTAATATTCTGCAACATATTATGCATGTTGCCGTAAGAGTATCTTTAGAAAATGTTTACTTGTGCGTTGTGGAAAAGTTGATATTTGGCAACAAACATCATGGATATGATCATAAATATTAAAAATGCTTAATCACCATTAGCAAAGTGGTTAAATACTTCTTCTCCTATAAGATAAGGATTTAAGTCTCACTTTTGTCCTTTAAAATTAGAAAATTTACTAGAATGAGCTTAAAATACCAAGTAATAAAATATATTTTTTCAATAAAATATTAATTTTTTTAAAAAATCAATAGCTTTTATACAATAATGAAAAAGGCATGTAATACTTAAGAAGTTAAATTTGTATCGAATTAATAAATGAGTAATACTATACAACCCAAAATTGAACTCAAATGATGTGGTAAATGAGTTGTTATCATTATACAAATCATAGAATGATATGGTGAATGATATGACAATGACAAATCAGTCGCCACATAATTTATATTGGTTTTTGGTCTAAATTTTTACATTGACTAGCATTAGTGAATAAAAAGGTACGTACTACTATTTTTTTTAAAGGGAAACACAAACACAGCCACTAGGCAGAAGCATCACCAAGGAATAACCGCTCCACATGCGTAGGGTAATCATTAAACCAAAAACCATCTACCGAGCTCGAGAGGCCCATTTTTACCAAAGAATGAGCCACATAGTTTGCATTCATAGCAACAAACTGGACCAAACCAATAAGTAAAATTTGAATCCAATTAGTAAAGTCACTTCTAGGTTCAAACACCCTAACTCAGGCAAAGTAAGGGTGAGATTTAAGAGACCTTAAATCTATAGTGTAAGGGCCTAGGGGCTAGTAGGGAGAGGCCCAATGGGGATAATAGGGGATCATTTATATATATATATATATATATATATATATATATATATATATATTATGGCCTAAGACATGTTAGCAATAATCTCTAGACGGAAGTGTTGTCAGATAGCACAAACAAACAACAATTTCAATGAAGAAAGAAATAAATAAGATGAAAGAAATAAAACACGAATCCAAATACACAAACGCAAGATTTTTATGTGGAAACCCTAAATCAGGAAAAAAACCATAGCCATCAGAACGATAAGAGATCAATCCACTATGAAGAAAATTGTTATTACAACTTCACTCAATATTCCCTCTCTAATACCTCAAACCCAATTACACTCACTACTCTCTTTGAGATCTCTCTAATATTTGCTATTTTGTTCCACACCTAATAACCTAGTTATTATGGTCTATTTATATTAGTTACAGGGAGTTTAAGATAAAAGGAAATCCTACTTCTATATATACAAGACTTACTTGTTCCATATAAATACTATTTCATATTTATGACAAGTCATTTTATAAGGAGAAATCATTTTCCTTCAAGCACAAGACTTTCCTGTTTCGCATAAAGACAAACTTTTTTTCCTTTTTTAATAAGTAAAAAAAACTTCCAGAAGAAAACATTTCCTATTTTCGCCAACATTCCTGATTTGGGAAAAATCCGCCGTTACCGCAGTCTGAGCCGCGGTTTGCAACCTGTGCCCTGAACAGTTGAAGACCACTGAAGTCCACTGCTCAAAATACTACGGTTAGTGCTTTTTGCCTCCGCCGCAGTTTGCACCGAGTTGATCTCACTGGAGTTTACCGCGGTTTGTATCGCTGCTTATGCACGTACCTGTGTCGTGGTCCATGCCGCAGTTACATTCATAATCCATTTCTTCAGTTCTTCTTCAGTCTTCAAGCCCCTCTTAAACACAATCTTCTACTTCCAAAGGTTTCACACGTCTCCAGGAAGTCTCCGCATAGGTTGAATTCCATTTGGTGACCATTGAAAATTCGAGCCATTCCTAACAATCTTCCCTTATGGCGAGAATTCTCAAACCTTCATCGACAGCTACGACTCTCATCACAAGAATCAACATACCTACCACAAGGTGTAACCACTTAGGAACACCCATCCTAAGATTTCACGGGCATATGTCGAAATTTACCTTGTTGAAATTATGGTGCAACTCCTCACATTAGGTTTCCAGGGAGTTCGTTCTGCTATCGACATCCTTGTCCACCACACACCTTGCATCACTTCTTAACCAATGCTCAAGCGCAATTGTGGTGGACTCGCTATCAGTATACATGAGTCGGTTCGGTTCGAACCGGTGAACCGAACCGGAACCGCCATCGAAAAACCGGAACCTATTTTTTCAGTTTCGGTTCCAGAATCGGACCGGAATCGGTACCGGTACTGGGGCAGTTCCGATTTCGGTTCCAAATTTTAAGGAACCGGGGGTTCGAACCGGACTGGAACAGCCGGTTCCGGATCCGGTTCGAACCGGCGGTTCCAACATATAAATATATATATATATTTTTTAACCCTAACTTACTAATATAAAAACTACTTCTTCTTTCACCTTCCCTTCAACGCAGCCCAAACACATTCTCTTTACCAAACACCTTCTCTCTCTACAACCCTTCTCTAACTTCTCTCTACAACTATGCTCTGACTTCTCTCTACAAGACCACAACCCACAACCTACATCCCATCTCTGTTTCTATTCGAGAGAGAGAGAGAGAGAGAGTGAGAGACGAGATCGAGAGAGACGAGATCGAGATGAGATCGATCGATCGAGATGAGATCAAGAGAGACTAGATCGAGAGAGAGGGAGTTTAGTTCAGATGAAGGGTGAGTGGACGCCGGTGATTCCGTGATGAACTGACGTCTGATGATGGCTGATTTGGGGTTAGGTGATTTGCTTTTAGGGTTGATTTGTGTGTGAGAACTGAGAAGTATCTGGTTGATTTGTGTTTGTGATCTGGGTTCGTTCACTTCGTTGGGTGACTGATGAATGAGTCATTATTGTGTGTTTGTGATATGGGTTAATAGGGTATGATTGAGTGAGTGGAGGATAAGATGAGTTTTGATTGG
Organism: Dipteronia sinensis; assembly: GCA_033220585.1. NCBI lineage: Eukaryota > Viridiplantae > Streptophyta > Magnoliopsida > Sapindales > Sapindaceae > Dipteronia > Dipteronia sinensis. Next base: position 24,781,897 of record CM065640.1, on the reverse strand, counting down.
TGGTGTATGGTGTGTGTGTGTACTGTGATATATTCTGATGAAAACTTCTGATGAAAACTGATTAAAACTGGTGATTGGGTTATTTTTTTTAAAAAACAAATTAAAAAAAAAACTATTCCGAACCGTCGGAACCGGTAGAACCGGACCGGAACCGTGGAACCGGAACCTCCCTAGGGAGGTTCTGGTTACGGTTCTAGTTTCCCCAAAATCGGAACCGTCGGTTCCGAACCGGAACCGAACCAGAACCGGAACCGGCGTCATGTCTAGCTATCAGCAATACATTATCCTTCATAGCAACTAGCGATCATGCCATTAGGATGTTGCCACTTTAGAGGGCATCACTGTAGTTGTCATACTCAAGAGAGGCGATTATCGGACCCCCCCCCCCCCCCCCCCCCCCTCTTTGGAGCCCTTGAATAGAAGGGATGTACACTACCACTTGTGCTAAAAGGTATTGTGCCTATGAACCTCCTTCAACCAAACTAATTCATGATCAATAGTAAAATTAAACCGGGCCGAAGCATGAGCCACCTAATTAGCCACTCGATAAAATGGACTTATGGACCTCATGAACAAAATAGTTATCAGCCACATCAATTATGTCATTAACAACAACCCCAACTTGAGGTAAAGCCTTAGATTGAATAAATGAGTCTTTTAAGGGATTCAAGCGCAGGGAGGGAGTGGGCCATCCCTCAAAAAAATCTTAAAATTTCTTGACAAAGATTATTAAATTTTAAACATTTTTTCACTTTGGCCCCCAAATGTTTTTGGTTTTATATAATAGCCCCTACACTTGAACTTTTGACTTTACCCTACTCTAGAGAGTCTTTGGGGATGAGTTATGGGCAAAATCCTGAAAGATTTTGAAGCTATTAAATGGGATTGGAAGATAATTAAGAAAGAAAAAAAAAACAGAATATGAGATCATGAAACATTTGAATTGGGATATTCATTTTAAGATTGAAGGTTGAGTCAATTAATGAAAATCATTAAAGCAACTGAAATTTCATTTTAAAATCAGATGAAACAGCCACCATAAATATGCATAACTACTCTCATAATTCAGCATATAAAAACTGATAACATGTACTTTAAATCACTTTTAAAATTTATCTGTAATTTGTCATTCAGGATGTTACAAGAATTCAAAATTTCACAAACATCCCTAACATTAGGTCTAATTGAACGTACATGTAACTTTTACTCAAAATTGAACTAACATACTCTGTCGACTATTGTTATTGTCGTTCGGTTATAAATTAATGGCTTAGGGGCAAATGGTCATTTTACCCAACATATTCATTAATTATTAAAACAAACATGGATGGAGGAGATCTACTCTCCACCTTTTCCATGGTCATGAGACTTGACGAGTGGATTTTTATGTCGTTGGAAACATCGTCAAGTATTTATAAAATCAACCTTGATAATAAGGCAGGAGTCAAAAGACATATATAGAAATAAAACTAGTACAGCGTGCAAGCAAGAGTATCGTTCCGCAGGGATGTGTTTGTTAACCGTTTCAAGTTTTAGAGTTTAGGGAAAGCATGTAAATAGAATGTGGAGAGGTGAGAATGGTGTGTGAAGTGGTGTTGTGTGTGTGTGTAGAAAATGTAAAGGAAAATAATGTAAACAAAGAGAATGTGGAAGGGTGAGAATGGTGATTAAGTGAGAAATAATAAAATGGTGGATTGGAGAGATGCATGAAAGTGGTCACACAAGGGGCAATAAGTTCACCAAACACAAAGGCATATCTATTAGATGGTTGAACACTTAAGGACATTCACTCAAGTCAAGGGTTTGTTCAAGCCTAAATCCAACTTAGGGTATCCATTCATTTGAGCTAACGGTTGAAGAGTGTGTCGAGATCCTCTCAACCACGAAACCGCAACCGATATTTGTGAACTAATTCTACAAACCAAATCTAGGTTGAGCCCTAATACTAACTAGGTAATGTAAAATGGCAACGTTAGGTCCAATGACTTGGATAAAAATCCCACAAGTGGATCTACTAAATTCGTCCCCAACCATAACTCATCTAGAGCCCTTAGCGTGAGACATAGCCAATGACCCATTTTACCACAAAACAAATAACTAAAACCTATTCTAGCAAGCCATGCATAAAACAAGTTATTTACACTCTTGTGAGCTATTAATCAAGATCATACCCGGAAAGACCCTTCCAAAAGCATAACCCCAACTAATTCTTATACTCTCAAATTGATCCTAACATAGCATTTCTAATTATCCATCAACATACACACAATCATGGGATGTTTAATTAATCTACTCCTAAATTACACTAATCTACTCCTAATCCTAATCTTGAATACATATTAATTTCAAATCATCCATGCACATGTAATTCACAATAAGAGATTAATTCGTAATAATAATAACAAGAATGAAACAAGACCCAAATAAATATAAAATCATCATATATAAATAACCAAAATGTAGGATTACAAATATTCCCAAATGGGGGATTACACATAAGAGAAAACATGAAATACAAGAGAAGAGTAAGTAGATACAACCCTTGAAGAACCCTCCAAGAGCTCCATCCTTTGCCTAGCACGAAATTGGTTCAAAGACCACTCCTAATCTTTGCAATCAACTCTCAAATGTGGGGAATGATGGGTAGAAATGGTAGTGGTAAGCCTCCCATGGATGAAAACCTCCATGGAAGCTTTGAAAGCTTCTCTCTCTCTCTTTTGAATTGAAGAAGATAAAGAAGAAGAAGTTTGGGGAAGAAGAAGTCTGTGGTGAGAGAAGAGAAAAAGGTGTTTAAATAGTGTGGAGAGGTTAGGGCTGAAGGTTGGGTGAAAGGACAAGATTGCCCTTCAATTTTCGGGTAAAAAATGACTTTCTGGAGGTAATCGGCGGTTTGGTTCTGCGGCCTGGCCGCCGTTTGAAGTAGCTGTTTGGACCTGACAGCAATTCAGCATTTCAGCATCGCACGCCGTTACGGAAATGAGCATAACTTCCTGCAGAAAGCTCAGAATCACAATCAGTGAAATGTTCTAGAAACTAGACTTCCGGAGCTTTCCGAATATATAAAGATCTCAACTTGAATCGATCGGAGGAGGGAGATATGGTACCCAAAATTCGGATGTTCTGCACAAGCCCATACAATTTCAACCTATAAGCTGTCGGAAAATCAGAAGGGTTCATGGACGCGGTCTTGGTGTTGCATTCTTGCTTGACGATGAATCAACCGTGGAAACATCTAGATTTTCTTGGCCACGATTGGGCTTAGATCACGTCGCGGTCTGTATCAATGGTGAGGCACGGCATTCTGAATACTTCCATTTATTCTCGTTTTTTGGCTCCTTTTGCCTCCCAATCTAATCTTTACACTCAAAACCATGAAATAGGGAATATGTACCTACACATGGCTCAACAAACACATAATATATAAAAATACGCTCGAAAACGAGAACAAACGATAGGAAATTGGGGACCTAAAATATGTATAAAATAGTCCGATCAAGAGTCACCAATTAACTTCGACCGTTGACCACTGACAGTAGGGAATTGATGCGGATTAGCCCAAGGCAAAAGGGCAATTGGCGAGATGGCCCATGGCAACACAAGAGCAAATTTCGTGGGCATTTTCGTAGGGTAACTGGACTCCAAATTGGCATTATAATATGTTTCCAGAAAGCCCAAGACGAGCCCTACAAATGTTATGAAGACTCCATTTTCAATTACAACCTGCATCATGTTCGAATTTGACCGTCAAGTTTTGTGCGCACCAAGACAACTGTTTCCTTTTTTATTGTTTCCAATTATCGTCATGATTCGATACGAATATTTTATTTCATTTTATTTTATATATAATTAGGTTACTAATTATTTTATGATTTGATTTTATTAAATCAAATCCAATTTCCTTATTAGATAGGTTTTAAATGTTTTAGAATTCTTTTGATTTTTTTAGGAGATTTGATATGTTTTTCATTTGGGATTCTTTTCCCGATTAGGTTTAGAAGTTGTTGAATGAATAAAAAAGTTAGAGATTTTTCTCTTTATCTTTCATTTACGGCATCTTATGAAGATCAATGTATTTGAAGCCTATTATCCTCGTATCGGTGCACAGATCAACAGTGTAATAGTAGGATTCGCTTCCGTTATTCGTGCACGAATCAACGGATCCGATTCACTTATCCCTATCTTTATCGACTGGAGTTTGTGCCAATTTCCGATCTACATCAGTTGGTATCAAAGCCATCGATTCTACCAATGTGCTAGGCTCATCGATCCACAAACCATAACAAACTACTTCTCCATTAGATATTCACCTTCCATATTTCTCCAAAAAAAATCAAAAGAATTCTAAAACATTAAAAACCTATCTAAAAAGGAAAGTGGATTTGATTTAATCAAATCTTAAAATAATTAATAACCTAATTACATATAAAATAAAATGAAATAAAATATTTGTATCGAATCGTAACGATAATTGGAAACAATAAAAAAGGAAATAGTTGTCTTGGTGCGTATGAAACTTGACGGCAAAATTCAGACATGATGTAGCTCGTACTTGTAGACGAAGTCTTCATAACATTCGTAGGGCTCGTCTTGGGCTTTCCAGAAACATATTATACTGCCAATTTCGAATTCTTTTACCATACAAAAAGGCCCACAAATTTTTCTCAAGTGTTGCCACATGCCATCTCGCCAATTGCCCTTTTGCCTTGGGCTGATCTGTATTATTAATGATATGTTTCCGGAATTTTTGTTGGGTAAACAGACTCAAAATTGGCATTATAATATGTTTCTGAAATGCCCAAGAAGAGCCCCACAAATGTTATGAAGACTCCATCTTCAATTACAAGCTGCATCATGTCCGAATTTGGCCGTCAAGTTTCGTGTGCACCAAGACAATTGTTTACTTTTTTATTATTTTCAATTGTCATCATGATTCGATACGAATATTTTATTCCCTTTTATTTTATATGTAATTAGGTTATTAATTATTTTATGATTTGATTTTAATCAATAAAATCCAATTTCCTTATTAGATAGGTTTTTAATGTTTTAAAATTCTTTTTATTTTTTTTAGGAGATTTGATATCTTTTTCATCTGAGATTCTTTTCCTGATTAGGTTTAGAAGTTGTTGAATGAATAAAAGAAATTAGAGATTTTTCTCTTTATCTTCCATTTACGGCATCTTGTGAAGATCAACGTATTTGAAGCCTATTATCCTGGTATCCGTGCACGGATCAACATCGTAATAGTAGGATTCGCTTCCGGTATTAGTGCACTAATCAATAGATCCGATTCACTTGTCCCTATCTTTATCGATCAGCGTTTGTGCCAATTTCCGATTTACATCAGTTGGTATCAGAGCCACCAAGTCTACAGTTGTGCTAGGCTCAGATTCCACGGACAACTCATATCCAAAACAAAAAACAAATTCCATGAACCCACAAACACAATTAGCCTTCTATCTTTCGGTGTTTTTCAAAGATACATATGTATCGGCAGAGGTTTTTGTTGATTTTGATCTGCCACCGGTTTTTGATGAAGAGGAATCCGATGATGACTTCGATAGTTGCGAGAATGTGGTGTCTGGCTAGTATAGCTCCCAAGAATTGGCATTGTTTCATCATCGTCTGGGGATGACGAACCTTCGAATTTGAGGATGAATTCCATCCAACTCGGAGAGCATGATACGGATCAGCCCAATGCAAAAGGGCAATTGGCGAGATGGCACGTGGCAACACAGGAGCAAATTTTGTGGGCCTTTTCGTAAGGTAAACGGACTCAAAATTGGCATTATAGTATGTTTCTGGAAAGCCCAAGATGCGCCCTACAAATAATATGAAGACTACATTTTCAATTACGAGCTGTATCATGTTCAAATTTGGCCGTCAAGTTTCATGCGCACCAAGACAACTGTTTCCTTTTTTATTATTTCCAATTATCGTCATGGTTTGATACAAATATTTTATTTCCTTTTATTTTATATGTAATTAGGTTATTAATTATTTTATGATTTGATTTTATTAAATCAAATCCAATTTCCTTATTAGATAGGTTTTTAATGTCTTAGAATTCTTTTGATTTTTTTTTAGAAGATTTGATATCTTTTTCATTTGAGATTCTTTTCCCGATTAGGTTTAGAAGTTGTTGAATGAATAAAAAAATTAGAGATTTTTCTCTTATCTTCCATTTACGGCATCTTGTGAAGATCAACTTATTTGAAGCTTATTATCCTGGTATCCGTGCGCAGATCAACATCGTAATAGTAGGATTCGCTTCCGGTATTCGTGCGTAAATCAACGAATCCGATTCACTTGTCCCTATCTTTATCGATCAGCGTTTGTGCGAATTTCCGATCTACATCAGGGATGTTCTTGTAATTTTGAGCAAACGTTGCTATGTGTGCAATTTGCCCAATAAGTAATAATCGACTTTCCCTCCCGCTCTATAAAAAAAAACGCAAGCACTTAGATAATCTCTTGACAAAGTTGTTGTCTATTATTAGTTATGGCTTCCAGCAACAAGCTGGTTTTCTCTCTCGTTTTTACTGTGGGCACTGTTTTTCTAGTTGTTCATCCTCCTCCTCCATGCAATGCTAATATTCTTAAAAGATGTGGATTTAATGCAATATATCAACTTGGGGACTCCATATCTGACACCGGCAATCTCATTCGCGAAACTCCTCAATCTGCTGCTGCCCGGCCTCCCTACGGACAATCTTTCTTCAATAAATCTGCTACCGGAAGATTTTCTGATGGCTTACTCATGATTGATTATTTCGGTAACTAACAAATTCTTCAAAATTTACTTATTTAATTATATGTTTCTTTCTTATCTAGTTCAATGATAAACCTCTCACATTTATCTCAATTATTTATTTGTAGCATTATCCGCTGGTATCCCTTTTCTTGAAGCCTACTTGAATCTGAACGCATCATTCAGTCACGACCATGGAGTGAATTTCGCAGTTGCCGGTTCTACAGCTTTACCTAATGACATTCTAGCACACAAGAAAATTGTGTCTTCAGTTACTAACAGCTCTCTCAATAGACAACTCGATTGGATGTTCTCTTATTTCAATGCTACTTGTTCCAACAACAAAGGTTATATATATGTATATATACGAGTAACTTTCTGGTGCAGGATTTTCCTTAGGAATTCTCGATTTCTACCGGTACTTATTAGATTACTACCTATAGCTATTAGATTACAACCGGTAGCAATTGAGGATTCCATACGGGAAATTCTGCACCTTAATATTCACACACACACACACACACATATATATATATATATATATATATATATACTGCCTTAATTAAATAACTTTTAATATATAAATTGATTTAAGACAAGTTTGTTTAGAATGAATTGAAGCACTGATGATTTGCAATTTTGGTTAACATATTATAGAGTGTTTAGAGAAGAAGAATAAGAAATCTCTGTTCATGGTTGGAGAGATTGGAGGCAATGACTATAATTATGCACTGTTTCAAGCCAAAACCATTGTGGATTTAAGAGCCAATTTGGTGCCTGATGTTGTCCAAGCCATCAAGGATGCTGTTGCAGTCAGTTTTTTTTTTCTTTTATGTATAATTAATTACTTTGTTCATATTAATAATGCTATAAAAGATTAGAGATTCTAATATTATTCATTTCTTAATTTGTTTTTCTAGAGAGCTATCGGCTACGGAGCTACTCGGGTGATTGTTCCCGGAAACTTTCCTATTGGCTGTTTTCCAATATTTTTGACGGTATTCCGTACCAATGATTCAAATGCATACGATGAATATCACTGTCTAAAAGATTTGAACAAATTTTCAATATATCATAATGATCATCTCAAACAAGTTATTCAACAGCTTCAAAAAGAAAACCCTAACGTGATTATAATATACGGCGATTACTACAATGCTTTCCGGTGGATTTGGCAACATATTCCTTTACTAGGTGAGTTTGATCATGTCATAAACTTTGAGACATATATAGATAAATAGTCTATAATTTTCTTTAGTACTTACTATTTTTTTTTATATGAAATTAAACAGGTTTTGATTCCACATCAGTGCAAAAAGCTTGTTGCGGAACAGGAGGTGAATACAACTTCAATCTTATGAAAAAGTGTGGAGCTCCCGGTGTACCAGTTTGTCGGTATCCCGATAAACGTATAAGCTGGGATGGAATACACTTGACTCAAAAGGCCTATCAATACATGTCATGGTGGCTCATTCAAGACATCTTTCCAAAGCTTCAATGCCTTTAATTAAGACTTGCTTTAATTACTTAGATATTGAGACTTTTTACATTTAAAGTTATACATTGTAAATTATATGGGATAGCTTGGAAAATAATATATTATGTGGAATTTAGAAGCCCTTATGATAAGCTGAAAGGTGTTTCATAAAAATAGCCAAGTGCTCGACAAAATGACTGAAAGGAAAAGTTTTAACTGAGAAACTTGAAGAACAAGCATGGCTCAATTAATGGAGCTCCATGAAGCTTTGAAATCTGTTTTCATTCGTTAACAATTGATACACTGCTCTGAATATATACAACATATTAACAATTAACCACTTTACTCAAGAAGTCAATGGTAACTAACTAACCAAGAAGCTAACTAACTCGAAACGTTTTAACAGAAGTGCTACCAAGCGCGCTCTATAACAAACTTTGGCAGGTTAGCTGATGCGGATCAGCCTAAGGCAAAAGGGCAATTGGCGAGATGGCCCATGGCAACACATGAGCAAATTTCGAGGGTCTTTTCGTAGGGTAAATGAACTCGAAATTGGCAATATAATATTTTTCCGGAAAGCCCAAGACGAGTCCTACAAATGTTATGAAGATTCCATCTTAAATTATGGGTTGCATTATGTCCGAATTTGGCCGTCAAGTTTCGTGCGCACCAAGACAACTGTTTCCTTTTTTATTGTTTCCAATTATCGTCAAGATTCGGTACGAATATTTTATTTCATTTTATTTTATATGTAATTAGGTTATTAATTATTTTATGATTTGATTTTTATTAAATCAAATCCAATTTCTTTATTATATATGTTTTTAATGTTTTAGAATTCTTTATATTTTTTTTGGAGATTTGATATCTTTTTCATTTGGGATTCTTTCCTGTTTGATTAGGATTTTTGTTTAGACTCCTTTTTTTGTTTAGATTTCTAGGAGAAACAGAATCCCTATGGATTCGGTTTACTGTTACTATTTAAGTAGCTTGTATTAGGTTTTGCGGGACAAATTTTGATGAATAAAAAAAACAATTGAGTTTTCTCAAAAAAAATTTCTATTTTTCTACGGAATTGTAGAATCAAGAAACCCTTCTTTGTTTGATCGCGTGTGAGTTCCACTTCCGATCTGCATCAGTTTGGTATTAGAGCCAGGTAAGTTTTTCGTCGTCATGCCACCAAAGAAACGCACAAACTTACCGAACCCTCGTGAGAATCCAATTGATGAAGTCTACGAGCGTGATGAGATCTCACAACTTCAACAGCAAGTAGATACGTTGACGCAGCAGTTGGTGGCACTGACGGCTCAACAACGGGGTCCGAATCTACGAGATGCGGTGGAGGAATCTGGTGACGTTGATAATTTCATTTTCGATGAGACTCATGTGTCCGAAGAAGTTTTTGTTGATTTTGATCTGCCACCAGTTTTTGATGAAGAGGAATCCGATGATGACTCGGATAGCTGCGAGAACGTGGTGTCTGGCGAGTACAGCTCCAAGGAATTGGCATTGTTTCATCATCGTCCGGGGATGATGATGTTGGATCCTAGGGTTACAGATTGCGCAGCGGAAGGGTTTTAAAATTTTTTATGCAATCATTTACACTTACCAATTTGTACAGTAATAATCAAATGAAATTATAAAGTGATGAAATATTTTCATACCTACGTAGGAGGCTCCTTCACTTTAAAACGAACTGCTCCTGATTTGAACCATGTGATCTTCCTCGCTATCTCCCGAAACTAGTAACAGCGTGTGGGCGCGTCACGATATTCAGGACCTGTATGGAGGAAGAAAAGAAGAACACACACAAAAAACCAACTCTAGAAGTGTAGCACTTGTGGTCTCACCACACACTAACTTTTTCTATTTGTTTGATTTTTGCTTTTGCTGTGCACGAACACTTTTTTTTCTTCTTTCTTTCAAAGTAATCTAATTACTTTTTATTTGTTGTGTCATGTTCTCTCATTCGGTTTTTATTTTTTTAATTAAATATATATCTCATATATATCAAATAAAAACAAACCAAAATCTTATTTGATTTTTAAAACTTTTCAAAAGAATATCTCATATCCTTTTAAATTAAATATTTATTTTTGAATTCAAACATTTCAAATTCAATTTCAAATATTTAATTTAATAAAATAAAATAATCATATTATCTTATTTTATTCAAGATCAAATATCAACTAACACCCTCCATTTAGTGATTAACAACATAATTAAATAATCTTAATATTTAATTTATTTAATCACCATTATTCATTAATTAAATAATCTCATTATTCAATTAATTCCCTAATTAATATGTGTCACTTTCGTAACACAATTAATTAGACAATCCAATTAATTAACCGTGACCCTTGTTACCTAAATCGATCGGGCTAGCAAGGGGACCTAATGGACCCACAGTATTTTGAGCTCCAATAATCCTTAGAAATTATTAACTAAACTCTTTAATTAATATTTCATGATTATTAACTTCGGTGTTATTCCACTAAAAACCTGAAGCTGCACTCTCTCAACTGTAGACGTTTTTACACAAACCAATAACTCTCGGTGTCCATCGATATAGCTATTACATATGGTATAATCCTCCACAAGTAGTTCATAATTAGAGTTGTGTCATAATGTCCGTTAAACCCCTCTAATCATATCTTTCCATTAAGTACCACTGATTCTCTAATGAACAATAAATCCTACATTCCTTACGGAATTAGGAGAGCGCTCATATTGTTCAAGCCTCGAATCAACCCTTAAGGGAACTACCATCTACTTCTCACAAGAAGGAGTGGATTCCACTATTGTGCACAAACCTTCCCAGCCACAAGCCAAACCGCGATCCCAATATACGGAGTATATTGATCGGGAATGCAACTCCGACCTCACCCATGGTATATCAAAGACCACGATCTAACATGAAGGAGTCGATAAGACACTCAGGATTAAGATCACCCACATATAGCCATCATTAGTTGATATATATGAATCTCATCGTTAAACGGATTTTAGTGAGAGATTCATATAGATCATGGCCCAGTCTTATATGATCACATCATACAAGGTGCCTCCATTCTCATATCTACATATGAATGATCCAGGATAGGATCACCGTACACTACGAAATGGACCGCAGCTATAGATTAACCACAAATAAAGTACCAGCTTTATTTGCTATCTACGGACTCTTTAAATTGCTCGTTTCAAACTGAATCCATCTATATATGACACTCATATACTCAGTTCGAAATTACATCCGGCAATTTTGGATGTTAAGTGCACATGTTATATAAAGTATGACACAAAATGAATGAATATACTACTTCTTTTATTTATGTTCAAATTATATTTACATATTACAAGCTTTAGGGCAAAAACCCCAACAGATGAATCTTTGAATTCGAGGACGTATTTGTTGCGGAAATGACTAGAAATTAAATAGAAAAGTGCACACAACACACAAACACAAATATTTACGTGGTTCGGAAAATTGCCTACGTCCACGAGAGGCAGCAAACTGATATTATTGAGATATTATACAAATACAAAATAGAATTTCTTTCAACTCTCTCAAGAACTCTCTCTGGAAGCTTTGCTTCTCTGCTGCTTGTTTTCTATGCTATTCTTGCCTTGCTGATGGTTTTATTTATAGGGGAAAGGCAAAGATAACCCTCCCTCATTTTCAACATGGTGGTTTGGTTTTTTCCCCATTGTCAACAATATCAATTTCAAGAAGTTGGTGGGTGGTAGTTGAAGGATGTGGTAGGTGGAATTGAGCCAATTTGTCAACAATCTCCACCTTGGCGAGAATCCACCAATCAATGCTGCATTCATTACGCCCTTTAGGCGCTACGAGCTCGACAGATATTGATCAAGTCCATACAGTGTTGGAAATTGATCCCTGTTACCACTTTTGTTAACATATCTGCAGGATTGTCTGCAATTCCGATCTTCTGAAGTATAATATTCCCTTTATCTACTATTTCACGAATAAAGTGGTAACGGACGTCTATATGCTTGGTGCGACTATGATGGAGCTGGTTCTTTACCAAACAAATGGCACTCTGGCTATCGTAAAAAATCTCCATGTTTTCCTGAACAATACCCAAGTCCCTGATCAAACCACGAAACCAAATGGCTTCTTTGAAAGCTTCTGTTACAGCCATATATTCTTCCTCAGTTGTAGACAAAGCCACTATTGACTGTAAAGTTGATCTCCAACTTACTGGTCCTCCTGCCATAGTGAACACATAACCAGTAGTAGATCGGCGTTTGTCAAGATCACCAGCATAATCAGAATCAACATATCCTACGATATGTTTGTCAATTGTCTGATCTCTCTCGAATTTCAAACCAACATCTACAGTACCTTGAATGTACCATAGAATCTATTTCACTGCTTGCCAGTGGCCTTTACCAGGATTGTGCATGTAATGGCTCACCATACTTACGGCGTGTGAAATGTCGGGTCTAGTACACACAATCGCATACATCAAGGCACAAACAGCATTTGCATATGGAACATGATCCATTTGCCTCTTTGCATCATCAGTAGTTGGTGACATCAGTGCACTCAGTTTGAAATGTGGAGCTAACGGTGTACTTACAGGTTTAGACTTGCTATCAATACCAAACCTCTGAAGTACAGTCTTCAAATACTGAGTCTGGGTCAAATAGATAGTACATTTTGCTCTGTCTTTTTTTATCTCCATACTAAGTATCTTCTTTGCCTCTCTAAGATCCTTCATGTCGAACTCTGAGCTCAATTGAACCTTTAGCCTGTCGATCTCCACCGTGCTCTTAGATGCTATCAGCATATCATCCACATATAAGAGCAAATAGATAAATGTACCATCTTGGAGTTTGCGAAAGTATACACAGTGATCAAAATGACTGCGTGTGTACTTTTAAGTCATCATGAAGCTATCAAACCGTTTGTACCACTGTCGCGGTGACTGCTTCAAACCATACAAGGACTTACTCAGCTTGCAAGCCTAGTTCTTACGTCCTGGAACTTTGAACCCTTCTGGCTGAGACATGTAAATTTCCTCATTCAAAGTACCATGGAGGAATGCAGTTTTCACGTCGAGTTGAGCTAACTCTAGATCAAATTGTGCAACCAAAGCCAATAGAATCCGAATAGACGAATGCTTGACAACAAGTGAGAATACCTCATTGTAGTCTATTCATTCCTTCTATGCATAGCCTTTTGCTACTAATCTAGCTTTGTATCTGATGTTGTCTTTGCCAGAAGTACCTTCCTTCTTGGCATAGACCCATTTGCACCTTATAGCTCTCTTTCCCTTTGGAAGTTGTGTCAATTTCCAAGTTTCATTCTGATGAAGTGATTGCATCTCCTCATCCATCGCCTTCTTCCACCTGACATTGTCCGTACTGAGCACAGCTTCTCTAAAGGTGTACGGAACATCATCATCAGTTACTGGAAGAGCGTATGCTACCATGTCTGTGTAACGGGCGGGCATCCGAATGTCTCGTTTCGGTCTGCTGGTGGCAATGGATTCTGGCTGTTGTCTGATCTCAGATAATGGTTATGAATCCTCCACCTCAACTGTTATCTCGTCCTGACTATCAAAATCATCATCAGGACGGTTGAATGTCGGAGAAGCCTTTTCTGACTTCTTAGGAGTCTCAAACTCCACCTATCGTAGAGAATTTGGATTCTCATTCTCTGTGTCTGGAGGTATTTGTTTCAGCATCGCAGATTCATCAAAGGTAACGTCTCGGCTTAAGACGATCTTCTTTGACTCAGAATTCCATAGTCTGAATCCCTTAACTCCTTCACTAAAGCCCAAGAAAACAACTTTTTTGGCCCTAGGATCCAATTTGGATTATGTAACATGAAAGTATGCTGGACATCCGAATATATGCAATCGATCATAATCTGAAACAGGTTGTCCAGACCATACCTCCTTGGGAGTTTTCCCATCAAGTGCGGAAGCATGTAGTCTATTAACTATATGAGAGGCATACACCAAAGCCTCTACCCAGAATGTCTTGCTCAGGCCGGATTGAGAAAGCATACATCAAACTTTCTCCACCAGAGTACGGTTCATCCGTTCTGCTACACTGTTCTGATGTGGTGTGCCGGGAACTGTAAAGTGTCTGATTATCCCTTCATCCTGACAAAATTTCATGAAAGGATCTGATTTGTATTCCCCGCCATTGTCTAATCTGAGCCTTTTAATCTTTCTGTCTGTCTGGTTTTTAATCATCTTCTTCCATTGAAGAAAGATATCCAGAACTTCATATTTATGTTTCATGGTGTATACCCCAACATACCTGGAGAAATCATCAATAAACGTCACAAATTAATGTTTACCTCCCAATGAAGCATTTTTGGAAGGCCCCAAAACATCAGTGTGAATGTAATCCATTGTTGCTTTTGTACGAAGAATGGCGGTGCTGAACTTCACTCTTGTCTGCTTGCCCATGACACAATGCTCGCAGAAATCAAGTTTACCTGTCTTTGCACCTTTCAGGAGACCTTGCTTCACCAAACCTTACAAAGCCTTCTCACGGACATGCCCTAAGCGCATGTGCCAGAGTCGAAAAGTATCAGATGACTCAACGTCGGAACTGATGGAGACGGCTGCTCTCCCTCTGACTGTGTACCCGTCCAGAAAATATAGATTTCTCTGTCGAGTACCTTTCATTGCCAAGAATGCACCTCGTACAACCTTCAGGACTCCATCTTCCATAGTCATCTTGTAACCGCTGGAGTCTAAGACCCCTAGTGAAATGAGGTTCTTCTTCAGATTAGGAACATATCTGACGTATGTCAGTCGTCTGATTGTACCATCGTGCATCTTCAGGTGGATAGTTCCTATCCCTTTAATCCGGCAGGTGTTGTCATTGTCCATAAGGATAACCCCTCCATCAAGCTCCTGGAAACTTGAGAACCACTGCATGTTAGGACACATATGATAAGAAAAACCGGAATCCATAATCCATCGATCAGAATGGTTGTCTGATGATGAAACTGTAAAAGCTGAATCCTTCCCATCATCAGCTTTATCTGCAACATTCACATTAGATTTGTCCTTGTTTGGACAATCTTTCTTCTAGTGCCCTTTCTGGTGACAGTAGGCACACTTGTCCTTCACAAGACGTCTGTATGATGATTCTCCACTTGGCTTCGAGCGGAATGCTCCTCTTGATTTTGAGCGAGATTTACCACGCTCACTACCAGATCTTCTATTGTTTGCCCTGCTTCGGGCAACAGTCAGCACTTCTAATGTTGATTCTCTGTGATCAAGCTGATCTTTCTTCCGATACTCATTATTCGCCAGAGCATTAGAAACGTCTATGAATTTAACCTCATCCTTACCATATAACAGAGTTGTGGTTAAGTGTTCATAGGTATCAGGCAGGGAATTTAACAACAGTAATGCCTTATCTTCATCGCTAATTTCAACATCTAAATTTTGTAAATCGGCGAGAATTTTATTATAATTATCCAAATGCTCAATCATAGAAATACATTTCTTGTACTAGAAACGAAAGAGCTTCTTCTTCAGGTAGAGTCGATTCTCTATGCTTTTCGTCATGTACTTGTCCTTCAGCTTCTTCCAGAGACTCGATGCCATAGTCTCCTTCATGACAAAGTACTTCTGGTCCTTGGCTAAACATAACCTAATTGTGCCGCAGGCTTGACGATTTACATATTTCCAATCTTCATTGAAAATATCCTTGGGTTTGGAACTCAAAGCAATATCAGATCCTTCCTGGAATTACAGATCCAGAACTTCGCATTGCCACATACCGAAGTTGTTAGTGCCGTCAAACTTCTCAATATCAAACTTTGCATTTGATATCGAGCTTATTTGCTAAGAACTGCTGGTTGGTGCCGCGGTCTGAGGTTCAGTTGATTGCTCTATGATTTCTCCAGCTTTTGGATCTTCCATCGTGCCCGGAATTAGAGTTAATAAAGCTTGACTAAGTAAAAATAGTACTTACAAGCGGAATTAGCTGAAGTGGAATTAGCTGAAGCGGAATTAGCTGAAGTGGATGGCACGGTTGCGTCCGGAACGGTCGAAATAGCTGAAAACATGTCCGACTAGGTCGAAAACGGGTGAAAATTGCACTGAGTTAGGTAAAAACACTTTTGGACCGAGTTGACTCAGGAATATTCCGTTAGTGTAACGAAATATTCTACAGATAACGGAATATTCTCTGATGGTAACAGAATATTCTCCTAAGAGGCGACATGGAGCTGACCTGGCTTATCGATGACGTGGCAACAAATCACCACTGATGTGGCGATGACTGGACGACTAGGTGGTGGCTGACAGGGTGCTGACGTGGCTAATGATGTGGCGCTACAGTGTCGTCTTCTTCCTTGAAAAAAATCTGCAGAAAATTTCTAGAAATTTTTCCAAAGTTGACCGAACTTTGACCGAAGCTAGATAGTTCGTTTGAGCTCTGTTTGAGATGCGGTCACCGGCGTTGGAATCGTATTTTTGAGAGAAACACAACAGTGCCCTCTGAACAGCGATTCGAACACTTTGAAATTTCTGGACTTTACCAAAACCAAAGCTCTAATACCAATTTGTTACGGAAATGACCAGAAATTAAACAGAAAAGTGCACATAACATACAAACACAAATATTTACGTGGTTCGGTAAATTGTCTACGTCCACAGGAGGCAGCAAACTGATATTATTGAGAAATTATACAAATACAAAACGGAATTTCTTTCAACTCTCTCAAGAACTCTCTCTGGAAGCTTTGCTTCTCTGCTGCTTGTTTTCTCTGCTATTCTTGCCTTGCTGAGGGTTTTATTTATAGGGGAAAGGCAGAGACAATCCTCCCCCATTTTCAACATGGTGGTTTGGTTTTTTTTCCCATTGTCAACAATATCAATTTCAAGAAGTTGGTGGGTGGTAGTTGAAGGATGTGGTAGGTGAAATTGAGCCAATTTGTCAATAATATTATGTCCAACCAGGAGAGAATGATGCGGATCAGCCCAAGGCAAAAGGCCAATTGGTGAGATGGCCCGTAACAACACATAAGCAAATTTTGGGGTCCTTTTCGTAGGATAAACGAACCCAAAATTGGCAATATAATATGTTTCCGGAAAGCCCAAGACGAGCCCTGCAAATGCTATGAATACTCCATCTTCAATTATGGGCTGCATCATATCAGAATTTGGCCGTCAAGTTTCGTGCGCACCAAGACAACTGTTTTCTTTTTTTATTGTTTCAAATTATCGTTATGATTCGATACGAATATTTTATTCATTTTATTTTATATGTAATTAGGTTATTAATTATTTTATGATTTGATTTTTATTAAATCAAATCCAATTTCCTTATTCGATATGTTTTTAATGTTTCAGAATTCTTTTGATTTTTTTTGGAGATTTGATATCTTTTTCATTTGGGATTCTTTCCCGTTTGATTAGGATTTTTGTTTAGACTTCATTTTTTGTTTAGATTTCTAGGAGAAATAAAATCTCTTTGGATTCGGTTTACTGCTACTATTTAAGTCGCTTGTATTAGGTTTTGCAGGACAGATTTTGATGAACACAAAAAGAAAATATTGAGTTTTTTCAATTTATCTCTTTTTTTCTATTTTTCTGCAGAATTGTAAAATCAAGAAACTCTTGTTTGTTTGATCGCGTGTGAGTTCCGCTTCTGATCTGCATCATCAGCTTGCAAGTCGGTAATTACAGGCTTCATTATTCTCATTCAATCACATTCATAGTTTCTGAATGATGATTGATGAGGATGATGATCAGAAGAGCTTCAATCAGATACATGGGAGTCCATGTAAGTGAGGCATACTAGGAACGACCGAAGAAACTATTGTTGCAGCTGTCAGCTTATTTCGGGTTTGTTGATTTTGATAGTTTACTATCAAGTGGTCAGCTTGAGCTGGAGTTGAATAAGCTTCATCTTCAATACCTTTTTTGGCATATTAACTAATTAATTAATTGTTTAATCAATTGAATGAAATTTAAATTTGCTAGAGTACTCATCTCATGTATCCATAGAATTATGTTCTTTTTTATCTTATTCTAGCTATCACATGCCACAACTTACATATATGTGAATTTAATGATGTGTAAATTACTTCCCAAAAAAAAAATGATGTGTAATTTAAAAAAGAGAAAATAGCACTAGACACCATTAATTTGTAGGTGGAGTAGTACCAAAATGGCCATTCATTATTTAAATTGTTCTAAAATCACCATTTCAACAAAACATTGTTGAAATATTTTTAAAAAAAACCACTAAACCACATTGGACGGTGATTACATTTGACCATTATTATAATTTAAATACTATTACTGGATCACTACGAGAGTATGTTCGAATAATAGACTTTGCACTCAGGATCCCTCCGAGCAATGGTGAAGACACTTGGAGGCCTGGAAAGACTATGGTTCCTCCGGGCCCAACTTTAAAAAAAAAAAAGTAGTTATATTTTTTATATTATTTGTTGTTATTTATATTTATTTTAATGTCCCCTGGAATTAAAGAAACTGGCTTTGTCTATGCGGCTCCACGTGTTTGAGCATTTAAATTTCTTTTTGAATTAATTTATTTAATAGGTTTAGAAACATTATTCGATTTACGTTCCGAAAAAAAAAAGATTTAACTTTATTATTATTATGTATTCGACATGAGCAGCGAAATCAAACCCAGAATATGATTCGTTGGTTGGAGTGGTAAGTGGAGACACTTGCGCTGCAATCACACGGCAGTACGGATTGACAACTGAATTTTTCGGCTCCATAAACCCTAATGTCAGTTGCGATGCTCTCTTTGTGGTCAGTGGCTTTGCATTTCTGGCACAGCTTGATGAGGCACCTGCATCACTCACTTTCGCCAAATATTCCACCGACTGCTACCTAATTAATATGCATCAACAATAAAGAAATAAATCAGTTCTATGTTTACCATTAAAATATATATATATATATATAGTTTTTCTACTAGTTCGTTCTGACATAAAATTTATTAGGACTTTGAATATGAACCACTCATTTATGAAAGAGCTTTGACAAGTACATACATACCAAGTTAAAGTATGTAAAATGAGTGGCTCACATGTAAGGAACTGATAAATCTTTTGTCAGTTCGAACTGACAATAGAAAAATTGTATATATATATACACACACGAAACTTTTCATATAAATACGTACTGATGAAATTTTTTAAGGACATTTAATGTGAGTCACTCGTTTTAAATACTTTGATTTGGTATGTATACACTTGTCAAAAATCTTTTATAAATGAGTGGCTCTCAATCAATATTTTTATATAATTTCATCGGTGCGCACCAATAGGAAAATAACTGATATAATATATTGACAATATGTTTACCTTCAATATTACTTTTAAACTTTTTGTTTTTTTTTTCTCTGTTGGGGTTTTCATGTATTATCATGGGGCCGTATTGTTCATATACTACTTATTGGAACACATAAGATAATAATTTCAATGATATTGTTCGGTATTAATTACTTTAATTAGTTAATTATAAAGTCAATTCCCTACTACTTTTGTTTCATTTTTTGAATTTATTTTAATTAAATATTTAAAATCATATAACATTAAATTAAATATCTAAAAATGATTATAAATTTTATATTTAAATTAAAAATTCCATTTAGTCAATCAAAAACTTTGTATTATCTCATATCAAACATAGTTATCTGTAAAATTAAATTGAATATTATCTAATACAGTTCATTACCGTTTGTATTATCATTTGGTGTGCATGATTTAATTGAACTTTTTTATGGCATTGGAGATGAGATGGGATTTGATTGAATTAAACTAAATTAATATTATTTTATGTTTGAGAAATATGAGATTGAACTGAATTAATACTTTTTTTTTTTTTTTTTGGTAAAACATATGATTGGACTAAATATAATAATATTTCAGATTTGATAATATTTTCAAATTGAATAATAAATTATTGAAATATTTATTTTTGAATAAAACAAATATTTTGATTTATATATAATTAAAGTAGCAATATCCAACAATATTTTAAAATTATAGATTTACATTACTTTTAAATAAATTTAAATATTTTATAATTTATAATATTTTAATAAAATAATTCTTTTTTCAAAAATATATGTGGGATTACAACGGGCCCAAAAAGTTAGATTATTCAATCCGTTTATGAGGAATTATGATTGAAATAATCTCAGTCCCAACTCCCTAGTAATCATATAAAAATTGAATACCAAATTACTGAAATAATTTTTTCAATGAAATAAACATTCTAATTAATATATTATTAAATTAACAATATTGAAAGTTAATTTAAAAAATATTATAGGTTTATATTGTTTTTAAATTTATGATTTATTTATTATTAAATTATTTTAAAAAAAACTAAAAATATATATAAATATAATCACACTCAGGTGGATTATGCAAACATCAAAATGGGGGTACTGGATTGGATAGTCCAATCCGGTGTTGGCCCCAAATATTAGAGTGGAATTGGAATTGAAATAGTTTAATCCTCTCTGATTTAAAAAAAAAAAAAAAAAGCCTAAAAAAAAATAATTGATGCCTTGATGGTAGTCAAATTAGTAGTTGAAGGGAAAAATAAATTATTCACAATATGACACAGAATTATACACAGAAGAAAAAATGTGTAAAATGATGTACATTACGAGTAATAATGAGAAACCAAATAGAGGAGGTCGATGCTCCTAAACTGTTGGGGATGACCATTGAATATTGATCTTGATTTGTGGATTCTTGCCTATTAATAATATTAATCAAGTGTTCTACGTACTGCTCTATATAAAAATAACGCAATTGCACTTGACAATTAAATTAACTTGTGGTCTGATTATTAGTACTGGCTTCCACTAACCCCTTCTTCTCTCTTGTTTTTTGTAGTGAGCACTGTTTTTCTAGTTGGTGATCCTCCATTCCTCCTCCTCCACGCAATGCTACCGATGATATTCTCAAAAAATGTGGATTCAATGCAATATATCACCTTGGAGAATCCATATCCGATACCGGCAATCTCATTCGCGAAAATCCTCGATATGGTTTTGCTCGTCCTCCCTGTGGTCTACGGACAATCTTTCGCCAACAAGGCTGCTACGGGAAGATGTTCTGATGGCTTACTCATAATTGATTATTTCGGTAGCTAATAACAAATTCATCGTCATTTAATTATTTGTTTTTTTGTCTGATCAAGTGGTTTGATAAACCACATAGTTGGATATAATTTTTTTTTAAAAGATTATTAGCCTTTTACTCTATTATTTTTTATTATTTACATTTTTCTGTTAAATTTTATCAAAGTTTCAAATTAGCCCCTCAGATCCTCCAAATTTGATAAAGGTGGCTTTGCACCTGTAAATCTGTAATCACACCTATCTGAATTATTTATTTTATTTTTGTAGCAATATCAGCTGGTATCCCACTTCTTGATGCCTGAACACATCATTCATTCATGGTGGTGGTTGCGGAATAAATTTCGCAGTGGCTGGTTATAAAGCTTTACCTAATGTTATTCTAGCAGACAAGAAAATTGTGAATCCAGTTACTAAAGCCTCTCTCGATAAGCAACTCGACTGGATGTGCTCTTATTTCAATTCAGTCTGTTCTAACAACAAAGGTTATACTTATATAGTTCCTTGATTATCAATAATTAAATTATATATATATACATTATTTCAATAACTTTTTAAATCGGTTTAAAACAAATTTGTTTAATATGAAGCACTGGTGATTTGCAATTTTGGTTGATATATAGTGTTTAGAGGAGAAGAATAAGAACTCTTTGTTCATGGTTGGGGAGATTGGAGGTAATGGCTATAATTATGCAGTGTTTCAAGCCAATTTGGTACCTATTGTTGTCAATTCCATCAAGGATGCTGTTACTGTGAGTCTTTTTTTTTCTTTTATTAATTATTAATTGATATTGCTATAAAACATTAGAGATTCTAAATTATTCATTTTTCTTAATTTGTTTTTCTAGAAAGTTATCTGGTACGGTGCTACTCGGGTGATTGTTCCTGGAAACTTTCCAAATGGTTGTTTTCCGATCTATTTAACAGGATTCCGTACCAATGACAACAATGCCTACGATGAATGTCGCTGTCTAAAAGAATTGAATAATTTTTCAATATTTCATAATGATCATCTCGAACAAGCTATTCAAGAGCTTTAAAAAGAAAACCCTAACGTGATTATAAATTTATAATATACGGCGATTACTACAATGCATTCATGTGGATTTGGCAAAATATTGCTACACTCGGTGTGAAACATATATATTCTATAATTACATGTGTTTACTGATTATTTATTTATGTAATAAATTAAACAGGTATCGATGCCACAACAGTGCAAAAAGCTTTTTGCGGCGTAGAACGCGAATGCCACAACAGTCCTACGAAAATGTGTGGAGAGCTCCTGGTGTGTCAGTTTGTCCGTGTCAGGATAAAAGTATAAGCTGGGATGGAATACATTTGACTCAAAAGGCCTTTCAACACATGTCATCGTGGCTCATTCAAGACATCCTTCCAGAGCTTCAATGCCCTTAAGACTTGCACTTTTATTTTTTTATTTTTTTTAATATAATGGATTTTTTTAATTAAATTGATTATTTTAATTTTTAATTAAAATAAAAAATAAAAAAATTCTCAATAATAAAATCTTAAATAAATAGATTATAAAATAAATTATGAAAAATAATCATTCAAAAACTAAGATAATCATTTTAGCTAAATAAAAATCCATTATTAAAAAAATATATAAAATAAGAAAAAATTAATAGATTTTTTTATTATTTATTTATTTAAGATTTTTGTTGTAATCTAATTATTTAAGATATTATTATTGAAAATTTCGTTGTTTTCCATTTTAATGTAAAGATAAGATAATCATTTTAGCTAAATTAAATAGTAATAATGACAAAATTGTACTTTCACAGGTTTTAAAATAGTTGACTTTCAAATATTTGGTCAAATGGACTAAAGAGATGAGTATTGGAAAAAATAGGGACTAAAGTGATGAATATGGTAAAGACATTTATAAAGATGACAAATCGTAAAAAAAAAATAAGACTTATGTGAAATTCTGCCAAATTTTAATTATGAAAATATCTCAATAGAAATTTACTAATAAGAACAAATTAGTTTAATTAAAACTAAACCAATAACAATATACACGCATTAATTACACTCATATCATCAACTATATCTCTTTATTAAAAAAATAATAATAACTAAACTCTAATTAAACCCTAATTCTATTTCAAGATAGCGGTATATGTTGTTTTTGAAATTGTGTGTGTTAATAACTTAAGAGGATTTATAAATAAATCAATAATGTTACTTTGCCCAAATTCGGTACCCAAATGATGTGTCAATATTATAATCCATTCATTTAAATTGTATTAGATTTGCATGATTTAAATGAATGGATTCTGAAAATAAATAAAGTGTGTCGTAACTAACCTAGAGAGGGGGAGAATAGGTTTTAATTGATTAATTACCAACTTTTTCTATTATTTCATGTTAACTATTTTACCCCATATTGGTGACCAAGCATTTAACAAAAAAAAAAGCAACAAAAAAACAACAATAAAAAGACACAAGAGTTGTTTTACATGAGAAACCCTCTAACTGGGTAAAACTCACGGGCTATCCTTCTAGTCACATACGGTCCTCAAATCCATTATATGTAATAATATTTACAACCAAGGTTGATCTCAAGTTACAACATTCTAAGAACGTAACACACTACTACTACCTGCAGGACTTTTTATAGTGATCTTTGACCAATTGCTTGTACACTAATCCACTTAGTCACAAGGTTTAACACACAATAAAGAGATAAACAACCTATGTGAATATGTGTCAATATTCGAATATGCAATTAATGTTAGACTACACTAAATGTTTATCTAGGAATTCAAAATGGCAACAAACAGCAATCATAGATATCAAAATCTAAATGCAAAGCAAGAAGATTTAGTTAGATAGCAAAATGGTCATAAATGCTAGCTATCAATGAACAACCAAACTCAACCAACAAAAAAAGACGCAGTTGCCGAAAGATATGACTTCATATTCCCTTCCATGAGGAATAATTGTCTCCCTTAAGCAATGGTGGTCTTATGCTCGACGCTCCCTCTTTACTCATCCTAAAATCACTCATAGTGTTTGGGTTATACGAATGTAAATTTATGCAACAATCAAAAACACACAAATGCAAGACACACACGAAAGTAAGGATCTTCTAATTATGTCTAGGAACCCGCTCTGATACCAATTGAAAATAAATAAAGCGTGTCCTAACTAACCTAGAAGATGGGCAAATAAGTTTTAATTGATTAATTACTGACTTTTTCGATTAATCCATGTTAACAATTTTACCCCATATTGATGAGCAAGCATTTAACAAAAAGAAAAAGAAAAAAAAAACAATAAAAAGACACAAGAGTTATTTTACGTGAGTCACTCTTCAACTGGGTAAAACTTACGGGATATCCTTCTAGCCACACATAGTCCTCAAATCCACTATATGTAATAATGTTTACAACCTAGATTGACCTTAAGTCACACCATTCTAGAAACGTAACACACTACTACTCCCCACAGGCCTTTTATAGTGATCTTTGACCAATTGCTTGTGCACTAATCCACTTAGTCACAAGGATTAACACACAATGAAGAGATAAACAACTTATGTGAATATGTGTCAATATTTGAATATGCAATTAATCATTGGTTACATTAAATGCTGATCTAAGAATTCAAGATGGCAACAAACAACAATCCTAGATATCAAAATCTAAATGCAAAGCAAGAAGGTTTAGCTAGAGGGTAAAATGTTCTAAATGCTAGCTATCAATGAGCAACCAAACTCAACCAACAAACAAAGACACAAACATATTCAAAACATGCTTAACCAAAGAAACATGCAATGAATCAACAAAATAATTGCTAACCCTAGGCAAATTCGGTACCCAAATGATGTGTCAATATTATAATCCATTCATTTAAATTGTATTAGATTTGCATGATTTAAATGAATGGATTCTGAAAATAAATAAAGTGTGTCGTAACTAACCTAGAGAGGGGGTGAATAGGTTTTAATTGATTAATTACCAACTTTTTCGATTATTTCATGTTAACTATTTTACCCCATATTGGTGACCAAGCATTTAACAAAAAAAAAGCAACAAAAAAACAACAATAAAAAGACACAAGAGTTGTTTTACATGAGAAACCCTCCAACTGGGTAAAACTCACGGGATATCCTTCTAGCCACACACGGTCCTCAAATCCAATATATGTAATAATATTTACAACCAAGGTTGATCTCAAGTTACAACATTCTAAGAACGTAACACACTACTACTACCTGCAGGCCTTTTTATAGTGATCTTTGACCAATTGCTTATACACTAATCCACTTAGTCACAAGGTTTAACACACAATAAAGAGATAAACAACCTATGTGAATATGTGTCAATATTCGAATATACAATTAATGTTAGGCTACACTAAATGTTTATCTAGGAATTCAAAATGGCAACAAACAGCAATCATAGATATCAGAATCTAAATGCAAAGTAAGAAGATTTAGTTAGATAGCAAAATGGTCATAAATGCTAGCTATCAATGAACAACCAAACTCAACCAACAAAAAAAGACGCAGTTGCCGAAAGATATGACTCCATATTCCCCTTCCATGAGGAATAATTGTCTCCCTTAAGCAATGGTGGTCTTATGCTCGACGCTCCCTCTTTACTCATCCTAAAATCACTCATAGTGTTTGGGTTATACGAATGTAAATTTATGCAACAATCAAAAACACACAAATGCAAGACACACACGAAAGTAAGGATCTTCTAATTATGTCTAGGAACCCGTTCTGATACCAATTGAAAATAAATAAAGCGTGTCCTAACTAACCTAGAAGATGGGCAAATAAGTTTTAATTGATTAATTACCGACTTTTTCGATTAATCCATGTTAACAATTTTACCCCATATTGATGAGCAAGCATTTAACAAAAAGAAAAAGAAAAAAAAAACAATAAAAAGACACAAGAGTTGTTTTACGTGAGAAACCCTTCAACTGGGTAAAACTTATGGGATATCCTTCTAGCCACACATAGTCCTCAAATCCACTATATGTAATAATGTTTACAACCTAGATTGACCTTAAGTCACACCATTCTAGAAAACGTAACACACTACTACTACCCACATGCCTTTTATAGTGATCTTTGACCAATTGCTTGTGCATTAATCCACTTAGTCACAAGGATTAACACACAATGAAGAGATAAACAACTTATGTGAATATGTGTCAATATTTGAATATGCAATTAATCATTGGTTACATTAAATGCTTATCTAAGAATTCAAGATGGCAACAAACAACAATCCTAGATATCAAAATATAAATGCAAAGCAAGAAGGTTTAGCTAGAGGGTAAAATGTTCTAAATGCTAGCTATCAATGAGCAACCAAACTCAACCAAAAAACAAAGACACAAACATATTCAAAACATGCTTAACCAAAGAAACATGCAATGAATCAACAAAATAATTGCTAACCCTAGGCAAAGATGAACAAATAATGCAACAATGAGTTTTAGGACATGTTCAACTTACCAAGATATGAAAGCATGAGGACTCATGAGAAGATGATGCATGGAAGATGCTAGATGCACATGAGGTTTATGTTTGGTTGGATAAAAATGAGTTCTTGGGAGTCTCTCTTACTAGAAGATCACTTTCTCTCACTAGATACGAATTCTGGACTCTCTTAAACGAAATGGAGAGAATATTATATATATATATCAGCTTTAAGTGAAACTACGACATTTTGAAAACGTAAGGCAAAAACAAGACACTACGCGGGTAGGGACCTACGCACTGGGACCCATGCTGGAGAGACTTCGCGGGTGGGTATGCCGGTAGAGACCCGCACACTGAGACCCTCATAGCGCTAATGCAAGCACATCATCGTGAATGCGCGGACATTTCTGTTCAAACATCAGGAAACGAAATACAAAACATAAAACCACACTTAGATCTAACAACAAAGTGCACGCGTAAGAAGTGTAGAGAAAACACACATATAATAATTGAAACACCGATGCAAGATTAGTAGAACATGTATGAAGTAATGTGTGTGTGTGTACAACTAATTCTCTTCAAAGAGTTAAGCACAAGTGTTATACATTTGAGGTGCTTCTTGAGTTTGATGTCTTAAGAGTGCTTTTGAAGCTTGATCATGCACAATGAAGGCGCCTAATCTACCATTACAATTTTAAAACCCAATATGGTTTGTCAACGAAATAAGTTAATCAACAAATGAGGAAGTTACATATTCAAGTGTTACCACATCATTTGTGCATCAAATTTGGGCAAAGTAGCATTATTCTAAATAAATTGTATTAAAATGAATACATTCACTTAAATAAGGGTACTATCGGCATTAAGATGTGTGTTTATAGTAATGATTTAATTTTAAATTTTAGACATGTGTGTTCTTATAAATATGGGTGTGCTTATCATATTTATGGGTGGCAATATCTGCACCCTTAAACTTAATGTTGAACCCATAAAATTCTGCATGTAAGTTTTATAAAAAGAAAAGACTCTGAAATACAGGAATCTTAATATTTATGCTATGGTTCTTTATTACTTAAATGATTAGTGAAATCAAAATTAGGATTTTGATTGAATAGGAACCCTATAATCATATTAGGATGATTATTTGGTTCCAATTTTCTAATAACGATATACTTAGGGGCATATCATTGTCTATTTTGAAAATTTTATTTAATTTATTTGAGGTATTTTGGTTATTTGGCTTTTGAACTTTACACTAGACTATCTATTGTTTCCGTATAAATTCGTTTCGTTTCAAAATCATAAGTGTTGTGTTTTTTATGAATTTTTGATTTTGTAACCGTAGTGCTGGAAATTTCAGTTTTAGTAATGAATTTGGATTTCGAATATAGTTTTCATCATGTTATATTGATAAAAAAAAATTGTGAAATTTTCTTAAATACTATTTATGTAAAGAAATAGTAGATGTTTATGTACACAAAAGTAGCTATTTATGTAAAAACAAATCCGTAAATACCTTAAAATCATAATTTTTGTAGTATTCTAGTGTGTCTGGTAGTGAACAATCCAGAACACTATTGACCGTTGAAATTTTAAAACTTATTTGTAACTTAAATAACACATGCATATGGTTTTTTTGGAAAGGATGCATATAGGTAGGGGTGGGCACGGTTCGGTTCGGTTCGGTTTTGGGCAAAACCAATCTAACCCGAAAATATTTCGGTTCATCCAAAATTAAACCGGTTTAAACCGAATAAGAAATGGGAACCGAACTGAATTGAACTGATTTTAATCGGTTCGGTTCGGTTCGGTTCAATTTGGTTTTTGGCCTAATGGGCCGAATAACTTAATATGTCTTTTTAATCTATTTTAAAATTAATGAATAGCTTAATGAGCCTCATTTTAGCCATTTGAATCGCCCAAAGCCAAAACAACATATTACATAATATAAAAAACATATTAATACATTCCAAAACATATTAATACATAATAATAAGTTAATAACAAATTCATTCCAAAATATAAAAAACATATTAATACATTCCAAAATCCAAACTAGTAAACAAAAGTTCAAAATCAGTTAATAATAGTACACTACATAATAATACCTTCCCAAAAATAAATAGAACTGAGATGTTGCATGGTTGTGTAAGAGAAAGAACACTAGAAATATTAGGGTTTTTTTATTTTATAGTTTTATAGGGGGTTTAATCGGTTCAAACCGGTTTTCAGAAAAACAAACCGGTTTGAACCGAAAACTTTTTCTGTTTTCAATTTTTAAACCGAATTAATTATACGAACCGAACCGAACACCCTTTTTTTCGGTTGGGTTCGGTTCGGTTCCGAACTTAGTGCCCACCCCTACATATAGGATTCTAAAATAAAAGTTTTGAGTGAAATTAATCAAATATATATTGTTAAAGTATTTATATTTTTTTTATTCCAAAATGTGTTTGATGCTAGACAGATTACGGTAACTGGTCTTGAAAATGAGTAATGCTATATGTTATAGGGATTTTTTGATAGCATGACAAGTCAGCATGGTCACTTGAAAGTACGGTGATTAGATAGGCCACGTCACCAAAGTCAGCCAGGAAAGATCAACCCAAGGCAACCAGTAGGTGATCTCGAGGCTTGGTCAAGTTTACCAAAGATGGTCAGGGAAACTATCTGATTGGGTACAAATAACCTGGTCGGGGAAACTAGTCGATCTGGTAGAGATAACCCAGTGGGGTAAAGGCAATCCGATCAAAGTAAAAGAGATCTGATCGGGTTTGATAGTTGGTCAGTTAGACGACGCGTGGGAGACATTAAAGGCAATCGTGACTCAAATACGCAGAGAAAGAGTCACACTTAAGTACATTCTGATAAGGAAACAAACTTCCTTATAAATGATAGAGTCTCAATCAGGCAACAAATCTAATTCATTCAATACATGAATGACGCAAAACATGAAAGAAGACAAAGACGACTTCAACAAGTAACATGTCCTAATTAAACACCATCATCTTTCCTTATTTGTACAACAAGGATTATGGTTCTATACACATATAAATAGACTCATTGTCTCATTGTATGAAAGAGAGCAGAACAATACGCAAAAAAGAGAGGAACAGAGTGTGTAACAGTTTAATCATATTGAATTTTTCTTCTCGCCGTCATCGGCAACCGTGGATGTTTCTCCGATTTAGGGTTTTACCACGTAAAATTTGTGTTTGCATGCTTTTCTTTTTTCTATTTTCCTCATAACATCGTTAACAATTTGCAATAGTTTGTTGGACGCGTAATCGACTTTACATAGTCCCAAAAATCACTGTCAACACTATGCAATCCAAATAATTAACTCAAATTTCAACCCAAATAATGTGGCAAGTGAGTTGTCATCATCACACAACATGAGATGATGTGGTGAATGAAAAAACCACTTAACACATCATTTGGTTGAAATTTGGGCTAAATTTTTGGATTGTCTAGCTTTAGTGTTCGAAATTCATAACTATATTTTCGATAAAACCCTAAAAATAGTAAAATAATTCCAAAAATACTTTAACATGTTGGTTAACATTTGTCCCAAATTTCACAATTTCTCGATCAGTATAACATGATGAATACTATATTCGAAATCCAAATATGTCACAAAAACTGAAATTTCCAGCACCACAGGTACAAAATCGAAAATTCATTAAAAAAACACAACACTTATGATTTTGAAACAAAACAAATTTCTATGGAAACATTAGATAGTCTAGTTTTAAAGTTCAAAAGCCAAATCACCAAAATACCACAAAATAAATTAAATAAAATTTTCGGAAAAAGCATAGGTCAACCCCTAAATATATTGTTATCAGAAAATTAGAACCAAATAATCATCCTAATATGCTTTTAGGGTTCCTACTCAATCAACACCCTAATTCCAATTTCACTAAGCATTTAAGTAATAAAGAAAACACCGAAAAACGAATAAGATACACTCTTTGAAAAATATTTCTTTCTTCTCTCTTGAAAACCACTTTCTTTTTGAAATATTGTTGAAAATATGAGTTTTTTTTTTCCTCTCTCACTCGCTGTTCACCATAGCAAAATTATTAGGATTTATATATATTTTTTCTTTTGATCAAAACCGATAAGAAAATAGATTCTTTTCTTTTAATAAAACTTACGTACAATTTTAGAAATATAGAAATATAACAAAATCACATTTAAAATAAAAAGAGTTTGAAAAAAATATAGCCAAAACACTTAATGTCACGTTTGGTTACCATTGTGGAATGGCAATTGGAATGGGAATGGAAAGGAAAGGAAAACTGAGTTTTTTGTATGGTTGGAACTTTAGAATTAGTCTCTGAATCAGTATTATTTTGTTTGGTTAACAACTGAATGGAATTGAGTTAACTGTATTTTGACCAAAAGACCCCTAAGTACAAAACATTTATAATAACATGATATATTATGGATAATAATAATAAAATATTAAAGTATATATAATATTATATTTACATATAATATTATATATGTATTATATATTATAATATTAATATAAATATATTATTATAATATATATATATATTACATAATAATATATATAATAAAAATATTATTATATATAGTTATATATAATATATATATATATATATTATATTTATTACATATTAGTAATATTAATATTATTAAATAGTATATATTATTTAATATAAATATTATACATTATTAAATATAAATATTATATATTATTATATAATATATATATTATAATATAATAATATATTATATATTATATATAAAACATATATATATATATTATATTTTGGATGATAATAATAATAAAGTATAAAAGTATATATTATATATTATATATTATATATATTATATATTATTATATTATATAATATATATTATAATATTTATATTATATAATATATAATAATATTAATATTAATGTTACTAATATATAATATAATATATATTATATATTATATTATATACACTACAAAAAAAATGTATATTAGTGACGAACTATTTCCGACGGCATTAATTGCCGTCGGTAATGGTACCTTTTCCGACGGCCATATTAGTGCCATCGGAAATGAGCAAAAATATAATACCATATTTCTGACGACCCAATAACCGTCGAAAATAGTCCTTATGCTGTCGGAAATGAAGATATTTTTGACGGCCTAAATGGCCGTCAGAAATAGTCTGTATTTCCG
The DNA here is from genome assembly GCA_033220585.1 of Dipteronia sinensis. Lineage (NCBI taxonomy): Eukaryota > Viridiplantae > Streptophyta > Magnoliopsida > Sapindales > Sapindaceae > Dipteronia > Dipteronia sinensis. The sequence goes on along the minus strand of CM065640.1, from coordinate 24,749,846 downwards.
ACGGCATATTTTACGGCGTCAAAAATAGTATGTATTTCCGACGGCTTTTTTTATGCCGTCGGAAATAGTCTGTATTTCCGACGGCATTATTTATGCCGTCGGAAATGGTAAAATTTAATTCGAATTAATTTTAAGGGCAATTACGCTATAGAAAATGCAGTACCATTTCCTACATTATTTGTTATGGCTTTTTCATGGAAAAATAATTAATTTATTATTATAATAGTAATTAATAAATTATAATGGAATGTATGTGATAATATATACACTACCAAAAAAAATGTGATTTGTTGGTCAATATTTTAAATGTATTACTATATGTGTTATTTTGGTATTTATCACTATTTTTTGTAACGAAATCACTCTGTTAAATTTTTCGCCAAATATTTTAATTTAATTTTGAATTTTTCAAATAATATGTCATAGGTAATGTAAAAAAAAATTATGGCGATCACTGCAAGAAAATTAGACAATAGGGACCAGACTTTAGCGATAAAAAAAATTGTACTAATAAGAAGTTTACTTTATGTGTACATCTGACTAAATTAAATAAATATAAAATATAGCAAAATTATTAGTAATTACTAAAATAAGTTTAAATTATTAATTAATAAAAATTATTAATTTTTTAGTAAAATGTTGATTATAAAAAATAAAATCAACAAGGATTTAATATATGTATCCTATTTCAAGATAAAGTAGTAGTAAAATGTAATTTCATATGAAATAAGGGAAATATTTTAATAAAATATTTAAAAAAAAAAAACAATATCAACATTTATATTTAAATATTCTACAAAAAAATATATTTAATTAGATAGTATGCAAACATATCAATAGCTTATATATAATTGGTATGCAAAAGATATCAGATACAAAGTTATATCAAAATGGTAAGAGTAACATTTACTATCAAATCTAAGTCACGGGTTCGAGCCACATTAAATGCAGTCGAAGGCGCGCCATTTTTTTTTCAATGAACCTTTTCCGACGGTCATTTCCCGTCGGAAATAAAAGTAAGCCGTCAGAAATATTAGTAATTTTGACCACCTTTAATTATTATTACTGACGGTATTTCTGACGGCTCGTCGGTAAATGGTTATTTGCGATAAGCGTATTTGTGACAGCCTCTGACGGCTTTTTCCCGTTGGAAATGCGCAAAAGCGCATTTCCGACGGGAAAGCGTCTTTTCCGACGACATTTAGCTGTCGGAAAAGACAATTTTTTTGTAGTGTATATAAATATATATTATATATTATATTATATATAAATATATATATAATAATATTTTTATTTTATATATATTATGTAATATATAATACATATATATTTATATTATTATATAATAATATAATATCTAGTAATAATATATATAATAATATAATATATAATACATATATATTATATATAAATATATTTATGAGGAAATTGCAAGAAATGGTCAAAAAGTTTATTGTTTTATTATTTTTAGTCAAAAATTATTTTATTATAGTTATAATCTTTAGGCTTGAAGTAACAAGTATGCCTTCATTTTGTCTTTACTTCACCCAATATTTTCCACACAATATTTAATTGTCTTCAAGTCCTGAAACCCTCCATTTTATTTGAAAACAACATATTCTCTCTCTCTCTCTCTCTCTCTCTCTAAACCCATTTTGGCCCTCCATTTTAATTCAAAAATGAAGTCCAGTATTTTTACATGCCAGAAATTATATGCTAGTGCAATTCGAAATTACATGCCAGTGCAATTCAAAGTTACATGCCAATTTGAACAGATTTCACACTTGACACTAGTTCCAAAAACAAAGTCCATTATTTTTACATGCCAAAAGCTACATGTCAGTGTAAATTGAAATTACATGACAGTGCAATTCGAAGTTACATGTCAGTTTGAACAGATTTCACACTTGACACTAGTTCCTAAAACGAAGTCCAGTATTTTTACATATCAAAAGTTATATGTCAATACAAACAAGTTACATGCCAGTACAAACAAGTTTTATCCACTGCATTCGATTGCTCTCCTGAACATATGCAATTCACTATCTTCCCAAAACTCAGCCAAAACCTTGTACTACAAATGTGTACAAACTGAGGATTTAAAAGCTATGACGAACAATGTCCTATAATTATTAGAACCAAAAAGTAGATGTTGAACCTCATAGGTATTCAAGAAAATAAGATTGAAGATTTGCAATTTCGATGGAAACGAAAATTAGCTAGCAACCTACTAGGAATTACCAGTAAAATGTTGGGTGAGCAAATCTCAGTTCATTTCAATTTTGACAAAACAATTCCCGAATAAAACAAAATCAAAATCAAGATTTTCTTATCCCAAAATTTAATATATGTATTAACAAAACAATTCACCAAAATCAAACAAAATCAAAAAGCCTCAATTTTTCACAACCATTCACCAGCCAAATTAACACATAAATTTCATAAATAACTTTATTTAACAAAACAAAGTCAATCCATCCATTTGAATGCAGTGGATTAAGTCGGACAAACATAGATTTGGAATCGGAAGCAGGTTGGCAGCAGCGACCAGACGAAAGTAAGAAAACTTCCATGGAAAACAGAAAAAAAAAAAAAGTGAAAAAAATTGTTGGCTTGGTTTCGGTTGAAGAGAGACAAAGAGAGAGACGTCTAAGAGAGAGATGAAGAAGATGTGGATGTGTTTTGTTGCAGCTGACGTGAAGAGAGACGAAGAAGGCGACTAGGTTTCATTGACGAAAAAGATGAAGAAGATGCAAAGGAAAGAAATGTTTAGCTGTGGAGAGAGAATGACCAGAGATGTTAGGTTTCAAATTTAGGGGCACTTTTGTCTAAAAGTTGTCAAACGTGATGAAAACAATAAAAATAATTTTGGTGGCTAAAAACAATAAACTGATAAATTTTTTGGTTATTTATGAATTCACACCTATATTTATATATTATTATATATAATATAATAATAAATATTTTGGAAAGGAGGGTATTTTTGGAATAGAGTTGGGGCATAGGAGGGTATTTATGGAATACCAATTTTAGTTTGGAATTGGAATGAGCATTCCATTGGTTTTTGGATAGAAAGTCCATTCTACTAAAATGGTGGAATCAACAATCCAATGGAATCCTCGTTCCATTAGTTTTAGCAAACCAAACATTATGAATAACTTTCTTTGCATTCTATTCCACCCAACCAAACATGACATAAGCGTAACTAATAAACTTATCATAATATGAGTCTCATAACTTATATTTTTGATAAGATGAAGTTAGTCCAGTAGTATGTCTCTCACACCTACACAAGTCACAACGATGTTGTGGTTTCGAGTCTCCTCCCCTCTCAAACCCCGAATTATTGTAATATTTCGAAAAAAAAGTTATTTTTCTTTAAAATTAAATTATCTTTGAAGAATTTTCAAGATTTATGAGAGCCTCTTATTACTTATAACTTATAAGCTTGGTTTAATTTTTCAAAATGATATTTTTAGGTAATATCACTGTCAGTAACATAAATATATTACTATTTCTGTCAAAATAACTATTTACTTTTGAGCGATGCTACACAAGACCTAAAGAAAATAGTCCAAAAATCAATCAATATAATATGATAAGTGATTTTACGCAAAGTAATGTTAGTGCCATAGTAACAACATAAGATTAGTCTAGTCGTAAATCATTCACACATTACGAGATTACGAATTTGAATTCTCCCTTTTTAAAAAAAACACCAAATTTATATAATAGTTTAATACTTCAAAAAAAAAATGTTAGTGCCACAGTGGATTTTCTCTTCTGTCAAAATAACTTCTACTTAATTTATACATGTGTTTTATATGAATGAATCGAGTCATATGCCTTAGATTGTGACGAAATTTATACATAGTTCATGAATTTTTTTTTAATCTACTGTTAAGAAAAATGGTTACAAAGTATAAAACGGGTTACAAGAAACTGAAGGAAACAAAGGCTTCAATCAATTATAAATCTCGGATAGGGAACCCCATAAAGATTAAAGTCTTTCTTCGGGTGATTTGCCTTTCATTTGACCTGCTGATTTGGAATCGGGGCAGGTGTGGAGGTGTGGGGTTAGTTGTCTCCGTCCTGACCCACTTATAATTTAATTATTAAAAACATTAATATTTAATCAACAATAAATGAATTTGTATTTGTAATTAATAAAATAATATATATTTTATAAAATAAATAAAAATTCTTTTTAAAAAAAAAAAGAAATAAAAATTAATATATATATATATATACACACACTATAAAGTTTATAAAAAACATGAATTTATAAACTATTCATGATTGAATGGTTAGGCTCCAGCCTCTCAATCCAATTGACACCCCGTAGGAGGAGAGGAGATTGCCATGTATGATATCACGGTATCACCTCCCAGTGAAAGGACCAAGTAGAGATAACAAGGGATGCAATCTCATTCCGAGAGGAGATCTGATCTCCTTCGCAATAGGATAGAGATTATTTGATTGTTTGGCTCGAAATGAAACTCACACACACTCTACGGTTTGGACCCTTATAGGTGGAGCTTCATTTTAAAGTCTACAACCACCAAGACAATAGACACTTGTAATAAAAGTAAGATTTGAACTCATAGGAGTTCAATTTAAATCCAAATTCCAAGACCTCTTATACATCTCTAAGCAAAATCAAGAGGTGCATAAATTATTTGATTGCACTGCACAAACACAACCCATGGCACCACAACCAGCATTTCTGTTTTCACAAACATGGGACAGCACCAATAATCACTAGCATCATCACATCACTGACTAGGGATGATATCAATCAATCCATCAATAAAATTTATTCATCTCAATGATCCAAAGAATATGAATAGACAATAAGTTTCATATCCTAAATTTTAGTAGCTATGTGCCATGATAGGAGATAACAATATTACAAATGAGCACACAAACTCTCCTGCAAGTGATACAATGTTCATACAGCACTCTAGTACTCTGTCGTACAATTAATTGCAATTAGCTTATAGGAACAACTTTAAATAGTACAATAAATTTTACGCTTCTTGAAATTTATAGCACCTATGGGTACTCACTTTTTGTACATGTCACTAATAAGTTAATAACACGAGTCTTTTTAACACAAAAGTTGATTTTTAACCAAAATGCCCCTGTTTCCCTCTCAGAGAAAGAAAATGCCATTTCAAGTTGTGGGGAAAGTAGAGTTTGAGAGAGAAACAAATACAACAGTAGAGAGAGGCGACAAAAACAAGAAGAAGAGAGATAAAATATATTTAAAAAGGCATAACAAAAAGAAGAGAGAACATAGATCCGAAAACCAAAACAAAAAAAATAAGAATATGTGAGAAGAATTATTAGTCTCAAGTGTCTTGACTAAAGCCAAAGGACTTTGATAAGTCTCGACCAAAGGCCAAGCCAAGTCTTTGGTCGAGACTCGAGACTTAAGCCTTGGCAAAAACCAAGACTGAATATTAATTAGTTTTTTTTTTTTTTTTCTCTTTTTCTCTCTTTTTCTTCTTTTGCTATTTTGATGTGTTATTTTTTTTTTTTTGATTTATATATAAACTTTTAGTTTTTAATTCACAAAATGCTACCAAAAGTCCAAAACATATAGAAACTAAATTTAAAGCCTTCAAAAGTGGTGAAAGAAAGAGAAATAAGCAAGAAGATGAGGAAGGTGAACTAGAAGGGCATTTTTGTCAGCTCATTTACTTCGGTTCTAAGAAACTCAAGTTATTAACTTAGTGATAAGGACAAAAAACAAGGCCCAAATGGTGCTAGAAAGGCCCATTTTCACTAAATTTTATCAATTAGTATACTAACCGAGGAAAAAGATTAATGCAACTAATCCATCTGGCCGGCTACAGTTGCATCCTCATCTTCAGCATCTAATTCTTGCTCCACCCCTTTGACCTGTATGTGCAGAATATTTATGCTGTCAATAATCTTTGCCAAAAGTTGAATTTCATTTACCACTTATCTGGCAATTGACCAGCTTGTGGTCACAAGTTCGAATGTCAGAAATGGTTTTCCAAGGCAAATGATCATCCTACCAACAGAATTAAGGTAGACAGACCTACCAAGAAAGATATGTACTTTTAACTCAAAGAACTATAGAGATAAACTTTGTCAGCAAATGGAGATGTGATTACTCCCACACATGCACTCATGATGCCATCTACCAGAACTCAACATCAATTGTTCGATGAGATTTCTAATGTAACAAACGCTAAACCAGAAACTTGGAATGATTATCACCCAAACTCTATTTATCAGTAAGTTTATTCTAATCACACAATGTTTCTTTCATCTCCAACACCAAAAAATAAGGCCCTTGACTTACTATAATGTTGTATTCATATAAATAGATAAATAGAGAGGTATTTTGAAGGTGGAGGAGCATAGTGAATTATACAAGAGATACCTGAAGACAAAAGCTTAAATGTGCCAATACTCCCAAAAGCTAAACTAAAGTAACAGAAGCAGATGGCAAGACAACAAATCCATTTGGCCAAAAGATCCAAAGTAATGGTTGTTACATGTTACCTCAGGTATATAATGCATCAGCATATTCTCAATTCCAGATTTCAGTGTGACAGATGAGCTGGGGCAGCCACTACACGCTCCTTGCATTTGCAATTTGACTATTCCAGTTTCTCTAAGGAAAACAGATACACAAGCATCTTAGCATCAATTAGCGCTAAATCACAAAACACGTATTGAATTAGTTCTCAAATGATGAATAAATTATTTTGACTGGACGAAGGAAAACCTACAAGTCAAATCCTCGGTATACAATGTCTCCGCCATCATCTTGCACTGATGGTCGAATACGAGTCTCGAGCAGTTCTTTGATCATTGCAACAGTTTCTGAGTCATCCTATATCAATATTAAATGGTCACCTTTTAATAGAATATTTGAAAATGTTCATAAAAGATTAGCATTTACTAAATTGCATATTCATTTATGGGTCTGTGGTCATTTAATTTTCTAGAGCTTTCTTCAGAATCTATATTCCATTTTCGTAATGTGGCATTTCTGTTTTAAATCATAAAAGAGCCGAATCTCATCTACTTGCACATGTACATAATAGCTTTTTGGGGAAAAAAACTGAAATTAATGTTGCATCTCAACCAAACAGTAATTTTTCCTACCTTGTTAACATATAGAATAAGTGCCAATGACAAACTGATTTAATATGTTTCTTCAATCTTTTCACAAATCCCAAACTAGACAAGGTTTTCAGAGAAATATTCCATTGACGCTTGGCCAATGAAACCACAGAACAATTTATGCACCTTCAATTTTCAATTCCTTTAGCTTTAGGTACACCAAATAAAGCTAAACTGTTGAAATAATACTCAAATCTTAAAACTCTATGCTCAAAGGAAAAGGTGAAAGAACATAAAAGTGATAATATCATTTGTTAACAAAAAGGCTTCAACAACTCAAAAAAAAAAACAGTAAACAAAATTTGGTAACATACTTCATGAATAGCAGTGTCCTTGGCTGCAGCAGTTTCCAAGTCTATAAATAATGGCTGTCCTGAAGAATAAAACTCCATGATTGCAGCAAAAATTTCAGGCTTCAAAAAATTCCAAGAAGCATCCTCTGATTTCGTTACAGTGATGAAATCTGAACCAAAGAAAACTCGAGCAATACCTGTATTAAACGGAAAAACATGTTAAACTACTCATACTTCACCGTTCAATGAAAATTATTACAAAAAGAAGAACTAAACTGATAAAAAGACTGAAGAGTTTAATTTCAACAGATGAAATCAAAATACACAAATATGAAAAAACTGGTTAAAAAAGAAAAGATAGTCAAAGACAGCAGTTGGCAGGACCCTCCCTAGAGTCTAAGGGAGCCCTATCTTGGTGGGAGATTACCAAGACCACCAATGCATTTGATTGTCATTAGAGTTGAATGCTTATTACACGAGTCCGAGAAGACAGAAGTATAACCCTTCTAACTACTTGAAAACAAGTTTTCCCAAGAAAAAAAAAAATTGTTCTTAACATTAGGCTGTTACTTTCTATATTCTCATCTTTAATAATTAATACACATGTGGGAGGAGTTATACTCACAAATTAAAGTCTGAAGCGACCATCAGGTACTCTTATCATCCACATTTATATATGAGTAGTTTAATCCACTTGTGTATATCTGTGTTTGGTGTCTGAAAATATTCATTTGTGTTCAGATCAAATTCCAAAATGCAAATTTCTCGGTGGACAAGAGTGCAGGGCACTAATCATAAACATTGGAAGTTTCATCAAACAATAAACAAGAATAAGAACATCAAGCTAAACTTTCATAATTATAAAAAAACCAACCCTCATTTACTATGCACAAAGAGCACATACACAGATAAATGAGCAAGTTTACCATCAATGGCATAAACTGCTCGTGCCAACGGAGAACTCATCGCTGAGCGAGCATTTGGGAAATCCGCACTCCCAACTTCCATAACAGGCTTCCCTGGATAGAACATAAGAGATGACGGATTCGGCGTAGACTGCGTTTGTATAAACATTGTCCTCCTCTGTCCTCCTGTGCAAAACCACCATCAAACTAATAACTATTTTATGTATCTACTAATAACAAATCAGCTAAATTTTCAAGTATATTAGTGAAATTCGTACCTAATCAAACAAAAACCTAGAAAATCAAACGAATAAAATCAAGTAAAATACCTTGAAAAGGGTTCCATATTGGGGATTGTGGAGAGGAAGAAACATGGAAGGACTTGGATGGAGAAGTGAATAGATTGGAGGAATACGACACCGTTTTTGAAGCAGAGAAAAGGACGCAGTGATTGTTCTGTTTGGAGAAACCCAATCTGTGTCCTCGCTTCAATAATCTCCCCAATCCTCTCATCGCTGATGATTGATTCTCTGTTGTCGTAGAATCCTTCGTTTTTGTTTTCTGTGTTTTGGGAATTGTTGGCGGTGAAATTGGGAATCGAAACGAAGACTATAGGACTATAGAAGTGGTGGCACGGGACAATTGCAATATAGTATCCCCAACATTTGTTAAAATACAATGAGATGTCAAGATCGTACGTTTTTTAGAAGGAAAAATTGCACAAACTTCCCATGAGTAATGAGTTATTGACTAGTTTTGTCATTATTGCACCCACCGGCAACTTTTGTCAAAAAATGCACAATCCTCCCTTGATTTCCGTCCACTAATCATTGACTAACGGTTTTACTTAATAATCTAAGGGCAAAGTGTCTTTTTACACAACAATAAATAATTAAAAACATAAAAAATTATGAAACAAACCCCAAACATTTCTATAATTATAAATCTACCGAGATGTAAATTATAAAGAGACCTAAAAGTTTTTAAAATTACTTATTGAAATAACCAAAAAAAATTCAAAAGCATGTTTTTTTTTTAAAAAAAATCTAGGTATTTGATATCTCTTCCATGGCAGGAGATATGCATATATGATCAAAACCCAAAAAAGTTCGTCCTTTAGTTAGCTGTTGTTCAACCTTCCCAAATCGCAACACCATCACCACCATCAATTTCACTTATCTCTCATTCAACCAACAAAAAATCCAAAAACAACAACAACAATAAAAAATTTATAAAAAAAAAAAGGAAAGAAAAAAGAAATATGTGTTATGTAGATTTCCGTTCCGAATTTCTTTTTCTTTGTTTTAATTTTTAATTAATTAATTTTGAGGAGCAAATATTGATTCAAAGTGAAAAGTGTATAAGATAAAGGAAGTTGTGTGTGTTTGAGGTGGAGATGGGGTTGGCAAGGTGTTCAAAAAATTCTAGAATTCCAGTTGGACTTGGTTCGGCTACTATTCATTTCACCATCACTTTCTCTATTAATTTAGATCTCCTCCCATGTTTTTTTAATTTTCTTTATTAATTAATTTAATTTTAAATAATTTCAAAAAATTTATATTATTATAATAATAATATCAATCATTCAGGGTAATTTAGACATTTCATATTTCAAAGTTAGTCAAACATCAAGTCAATGGTGAGTCAACGGAAATTAGGGGAGGTTTGTGCAATTTTGACAAAAGTTTCCGGTGAGTGCACTATTGATTAAACTCATGTGAAGTTTGTGCAATTTTCCCTTTTTTAAAAGTAACCCTTTAATGGTTTAACCGTTAAAGTTAACGGATGTCAGAATATTAGTAGAGTAATTAGGGGTGGGCACGGTTCGGTTCGGTTCGGTTTTGGGCAAAACCGAACTGAACCGAAAATATTTCGGTTCATCCAAAATTAAACCGGTTTAAACCGAATAAGAAATGAGAACCGAACTGAACTGAACTGATTTTAATCGGTTCGGTTCGGTTCGGTTCGGTTCGGTTCAATTTGGTTTTGGACCGGATAGCATAATGAGTCTTTTTAATTTGTTTTAAAATTAATGAATAACTTAATGGGCCTGATTTTGGCCATTTGAATAGCCCAAAGCCAAAACAACATATTATATAATATAAAAAACATATTAATACATTCCAAAACATATTAATACATAATAATAAGTTAATAACAAATTCATTCCGGTATATAAAAAACATAATAATACATTCCAAAATCCGAACTCGTAAATAAAAGTTCAAAATTTGTTAATAATAGTACACTATATAATAATACCTCCCCAAAAATAAATAGAACTGAGATGTTGCGTGGTTGTGTAAGAGAAAGAACACTATAAATGTTAGGGTTTTTTTTAATAGTTTAATAGGGGGTTTAATCGGTTCAAACCGGTTTTCAGAAAAGCAAACCGGTTTGAACCGAAAACTTTTTCTGTTTTCAATTTTTAAACCGGTTTAAACCGAATTAATTATACGAACTGAACCGAACATCATTTTTTCGGTTCGGTTCGGTTCGATTTGGTTCGGTTCCGAACTTAGTGCCCACCCCTAAGAGTAATCATGTCAATTTCCTTAACAAATGGAATGAAAAAAAATTCGGTTCACAGTCATTATCTCCATCATCGTCCTCAACTGAAAAAAAATATATGTATTTTTTTAGAGAACCCAAGTCTATGTTTTTTTGTTTCATTCAATCATCATCATCAACATCTTCTTTTTCAGATAAGATGATGTTAGCTTAGTGGTAGGCTCCTCACACCTATATCCATTCGAGTCATGCCATTTCCCCCAAATCCCAAAATATTGTAATAATTAACAAAAAAACACATTCTTCTCCATTTTCAAACAAATTCTATATTTCATCTACCAAACCAGTAAAAACTCAAATCTTCATTATTTGATATCTCTACCCACCGAAGCATTCACCACTATTGACCCCTCCGTCCACGTCTTTCCACCGACAACACCACCTTATCTCCATCTGAGTGCTACGTCCATGTGTAGTCGTCGTTCTCTTCCCACGGCGAGCTCCAATATCCTTAATGAGAGATTGGGTTTCCTTCTTGAAGGAGATCTATTAATTTCCTCAGTCAAGAGATATCTCTGTATGACCTCTAATAGATAAGATATTTAGTTTTTAAATTTTATTTTTGTTGCTATTTGATAGTAGTGGAGTGACTAAGGAGTCGTTTGTTTTTTTGTCTAAAGACTGAACAGTCCTGAATTTTTCTGAAAACTGAATAGGGATCGAAATCTGAACTTGAATGACATGTTTGTTTTTTTTTCTCACATCTGAATGTATTGTCAACACATTCGTTTTTTAAAAATAAATTGTCTTAAACTAAGTAATTTTACATTTATACCCATTTTAAACAATTATAAATATAATATGGAATAAAAACAATCCAAAAATAATAATTATATATGAACACATATTATTATGATCTTCTTTTTCGATTACAAATAAACTTCATTTTTAAGAAAAGAAAAGGTTTTTTTTTTCAAAAAATAAAAAGGACAGCAGGAAAACTCACACAAAACACTCTAAAAATAATATATAAATACATCACTCTAATATCATAATAAAGTACTGATATTAAACACCAATATGAGAAGTGATTAGGGTTCTTTTTATTTTTAAAGCTATTGAAAATAAGCAATATATTAAAATAGAGATTTATATACCATATATAATTATGATGAAATTGGAAATATGTTATAAATAAGGGATACTATCAGAAGAAAAGATTTTGGATTGCATTTAATGCAATTCAGTAATTTGCAATTTAGTGAAAAGTCAGGATTTTTTACTTTTTATTTTAAGTTGTTTGACCACTTAAAAAAACAAACAAAACAAATTAATAATTATGATTCAGATCCATTAAGTTTTAAGTGAAAAAAACAAACCACCCATAAATCAAAGTAGGTTATTATCAACATCAAGGGATCTTCAAATCGACCCAAGATACATGGGCTTGAAACAGGTAGCTTTGCCAAAATCGCCTATGGGCTTAAGGACCATGCCTAAAACCCTTTTTTGGCTACCACAAGATGTACTATACCAATCTTAAATTCAATTCACCTCACACAGATCAGCTCGACGCCAGTTCCGATTCCGCAGGTTCCGGTCCAGTTCCCGCGGTTCAGGTTTTCTTTTATCATATATCATAAAAACCTTATTACATTAGCCGTGTATAATTGTAATTTGTAAATATATTTTATTGGGTTACCCACTTACTCGCGAAATAAAATAAAATAAATAAATGACAAATTAAAAATTAAAATTAAAATAAAACTAAAAAATGTAAAATTGGTCTTGCAATTAATTTTTACCACAATTAAGTTGCCTACGTTTCCTCTTAAAAGTTTAGAGGAATCAAATGCCACGTAGTTCTCTTACCTTTTATTGCAGGTTGGAGATGGCGTGGACTAATCATTACCTTGATCATTAGTTCGGCTTTCAGCCGGTTCTTCATCTTTAAAGAAATCGTACGGTTCCTCCTGATCGATTTCTTGTTGTTGATATTGTGCCTTCGTACAATCTTCGACACAAGCTTGCATCTGAAGTGATTTCGGACTCATAAAGGAACGTGTTGGGTCTAAAATATTCCCACTGACATTGAACTGTTGTTCCACCGCCACTGTAGAAACTGGTGTTGAAAGGATATTTTTGGCTATCATAGGCTCATAGCCAAGATTAGAAAGTACCTTTCATGCTCATTCTACCAGTGTAAGATATCAAATTTTGTAACTTTAGTGTCTTCTATGAACTCAAAAGAGGTATTAAGATGGGATTCAAGCTCGGAATATGTGGTGGAGCTTGATGAAGAAGAACCTCGTAATTTTTTGGTTTTTTTGGATAAAAGATGATGATGAACGAGATACATTTTGAGTTTGTGGAACATCCATGTTTAGTGATGGACCATAAACTCTAAGATATTCATCATATAAATCATACAATAATTTCTTAACCCTAGCACAACACATATCAACATCATAATGTATTTTTAAACCTTGTTCATAATAAGCAGATAGATAATCAGACAAACTTTCTAATCTACAACGTGGATCAAAACACATGGCAATCAAATAAATATTTGGAAACTCCTTATAATATTCTAACCATTTTTCCTTCATAGCAGTAACAGACTCATATAATTGTAAGTCGGATTCACAATGAGCAAATGCACCAGCAATATTAAGACTCTCAATAATAAATAAATTAGTTGTAGGATAATAAATACCAGATAAATTGTTAGTAGCAGTATAAAAAACTTTAAACAAACCACAAACATCACTACAAACATCTCAATGACTTTGATAAAGATTAATGTGACTAACATTATATTGAATAAAAGTAACTAATAAATCTCTATATTCATAACTTTTAGCAAGCAATTTATAAGTAGAATTCCAACGTGTTGGAACATCACGAGGAAATCTAATGACACGCTTACCATTTTGTTTACAATATGCTGCACATGCTTTCATTACAGTAGGATGTTTCCACAAAAAAATAGAGGGCATATTTAATAGGTTGAATAAATTGTTCAAGGGGTTTTAATCCTTTTTGAACACATAAATTGAAAACATAGCATACACATCTTTGATGAAAAAATTTACCACCAAGATAAGGTTTGCATAATTCAATTAAAGCAAGAATTGCAGCGGTATTACTAGAAGCATTATCAAAACCAATTGCAAAAATTTTGTTATCAATTTTATACTTTGAAAAAATTATTCTAAGTTGTCTAAATATATTAGCAGCAATGTGTTTATCATCAAAAACTCTAAATATAAGAATTCTTTTTTGGATAGTCCATGCATTATCTATATAATGGCAAGTGACACATATGTATGCATGCATTTGCCAATGGTCACTCCATATGTTGGCACATACGGAAACACGACCATTATATTTTTCAAAAAAATTTGTCAACATTTCCTTTTCTTTTTCATAAATCTTTTCAAGTGTTTCTGTGAGCATGATTCTAGGAACACGACATGCAGCATGATTTAATGCTTGTTGACAATATTTATTAAAACCAACATTTTCACCAAAACTAAATGATAAGTGTTCTACTGCAACCATTATAGCTAATTCTTCTCTATTTTTTGCATCACTATATTTAAATAATTGTTGGTTAGGGGTAGCATACCTGGAAATTTGAGCTTGTGAACTCGATCTGGCCTGTGCGTCTGGATGTGCATTCGTTATATGCTTCCGATAGATGCCATATCCTCTAGATTTATGCCATTTAAATATTTTTTTGCAGTAATTGTAAATCACTATAGTGATTTCATCTTCTTGTGTAACTTTCTTCATATGGAGTACGAAGAGATCAGATTTGACATGCTTCGGTAACTTTTCCTCCAAATATGGATCAAAATAAAAAATCCGAAGGTTTGGGATCATTAGGCCCATCAGGGCCAAGATCAGACATGTTTTCTGATTAGCTTGTCAAATGGGGGGTGGCATTGAGATCGGGTTCAGAAATTCTTAGAGAGGGATGAGATTGAGGAAAGTTTAGGCCTAGGTCTTCAGCATAAACTTGATGTTGTAAATACTCGTGATAGGCATGGTCGTCATCACCAAGATTATCGGTCATACGACCCTTACCTTTCATAGAAATGGAACGCCTGAGACCGTCACCACTTCCACTTGCCATTTTAAAAATTGAATTGTAAAATTTCTTGAACAAACAAATGTTAAAAAGTTAATAAAAATAAATGATTAAATGGTTGGAAATAAATTTGGAAGAAAATTAGAAACTTAGTAGTTAGTAATTGAAATTTGTAAATAAAATAAATTGCAAATAAAATAAATTGGAAATAAGATAAATTGCAAATAAAATAAATTTTAATTTGGAAACTTAGTAATTGCAAATAAAATAAATTGCAAATAAAATAAATTGTAAATAAATGAAATTGAGAACTTAGTAATTGACTAATTGTAAATTAAATAAATTGGAAATAAGATAAATTGCAAATAAAATAAATTGGAAAAAAGATAAATTGTAAATAAAATAAATTGGAAATTTACAAACTTAGTAATTGCAAATAATATAAATTGGAAACTTGGACTCTTGGCCTTGGAGAGTTGGAGAGGAGTGTAGAGAATTGAAAATTGAGAGAGAATTGAGAATTATAGAGAATTAGAGAGTGTTGACAGTGATTTTTGGATCGTTGAAAAATCAACCGCCAAACATTAACACGTAGGCAGATCGAAGCTTTAACCAATCTAGGGTTGAATAATCAAAGCCTCTTTCTCCATGTGGATGCGATACGATTTGTTCGTATCTATGATTGATAATGTATAAAAGTAGGAAATAAAAGATGAATAAAGCATAACACATGTTTTACGTGGTAAAACCCCAAGGCAGGGAAACATCCACGGTTACTGGTGGCGGCGAGAAGAATTCCACTATGAATAGAATGATTACACACACAATCTCTCTTTCTCTCGAGTATTTGTTATGCTTTTTTACACATAGATTGATAGATCCCCTTATACTCAGATCGTTCCATCCCCTTACATAATGAGATTATGGGTCTATTTATATGTGCATAGAACCCTAATCGTTGTTGTACAAGTAAGGAAATGTGGTAGTATTTAACTAGAACTTGTTACTTGTTGAAGTCGTATTTAACTCATTTTCTGTTTCAGAGATCTTGCTCATTGAATTAGAATCTTCATAGGACTTCTAGTTGAGTAGTCCGTTTAGGACTTATTTTCTGATTGGTGTGCAATCTTCTAGAAGAGCAGAGTTATTGCTTGATCTGGACTCTTTGATATGTAAGGGAAATAATAATATTTCCTTATCGGAATGTGGTTCTAGATTCCTTGCTTGAGTAAGATTCTTCTTCTTCGTAATTGAATTGTACTTGATCTAATGTAACTGTCTTGACTGAGCATCTCTAGGCCGACTATTGAACACAAAAACCCAACACAAATAAAAAAATCAAGTAAACTTGCAAAAAATAAATAACACATGATTTTGGCTTGGGAAACCCCTGGCCTCCTACCGGGAAAAACTCGGGAGACTAGCCTCACTAGCCAATTAGTCATAGAAATCCACTATATGATAGTATAATTACATCATAAGTTGACAACTTAGTCACTCTTCTTAAGGATCGTAACTTAAACCTATCTACCCGCAGACCTTTTGTAGTGACTCTTGACACTTGTTTGTGCAATTACCTCATGTTGACACAAAACTTGGTCTCACTGAAGAGAATTAATGCCTAAGTGAACATTTATTAATGCACAATGCAAATAAGTGCTAGACTAATGATCGTGCTATAAATGTTCACATTTTGCGCATCTTTTAACAAACTTTTGTAACCATTTTTTTCGAGCATTTTAGGCATTTACTGTTGTAAATAAGTGTTTCCATATATTTTCAGTGCTTCAAGGTTCTTGTTGACCAAAGTGGCGATTTAAAGCAAAAAGAGGAGCTTTTGTGGATTTTTGGCATAGCGTGGGCACTTGGCCACATTGCTAGCCCGCATTGAAGATTGGTGAAAAGTGCGAGTAAGACTAGTGCGGGTAGTAAGCTGCATAATAGAAGCCGCACTCAACATTAGAGGAAAATATTCCCTCTCTCACAGTGAATTCAAAGTGTGGAGAAGAAAATATTGTGCAGTGTTTCTTTTTATTTTTTCTCTCAAACTTTCTCATCTTCCAAACACCATAATTTTCTCATTTGAACTCTGATTCAAGTGATTCAAATTGGAGATTGTTCGTCTATTAATTTTCTATCATTAATTTTCCCCGATCGGTTTTACTACCCGATCGGGTTTAGACCTATCTTGGCCAATCGGTTCAGTTTGACCACCCCGTCTAGTAACATCAACTGTGACTTTGTCCAATGTTGACCGATTGACTTTACCCGATCGTGCTTATTTTACTCGATCGGTTTACTATACCCTATCATGTCTATTTTGCCCGTTCGGTTCATCCGACCACTTGCTAATCACTAGAGACTGTGATTCTTCTCTGATGACGTGGTCTGCCATATATTCCGGATTATCCGATATCTTTGCTGACATGTCATGCTACCGAAAAATCCCTACAACAGAGAGAATTGAGGAAATTGGGATGGGAAAAAATGAAGGGAAGGGAAGGGAAGGGGGGGGGGGGGGGGGGGGGGGGGTATTTATAGAATGAAAAAGAAAAAGAAAAAATAATTTAAAAAAAAGTCACCGTTGGAGAGCCCAACGCTTGAGAACCGGAACCGTTTTTTTCTATTCAGTTCCGATTTTTTGAAGCCGGTTTCGGTTCGGTTCGCCAGTTCGAACCGAACCGGCATTATGCCTACATTTGACTATTATTTTCAGCATTTCACGATTTTCTTTAAGTTTCACGTTTTTTCTTTTCTGGATTTCCCATAATCGCAAAATAAATTTTTAAAAAATAAAACTAAGTTGGAGGGATATTTTTATAATTTTGGATATAGATTGTTTTCTATTTTTAAAATGTTGTAATTAACATTTAAAATTTAAAATTTCGTATGCGATAAAAACAAAATTTTCATATATGTGGTCATTTTTGCCCACTTTGCTTTTTACTGCAGTGTTTCCATAAATAAATGAAAAGACTATCCGTTGAAGCATCCAATTCCGATATCACTTTTCAGTCAAGACACCTCCCCCACCAATTTTACTCTACATTCCTTCATTTTCTCAGCGACCAAACACACTGAAACACAAACAGACAAATGGGTTTGGAGGAATTCGAACCCATATTCGGCGAACCGAAACTGGAGTTGGTCAACCCGAAAGACCCGAGCCCGCCGGGTCGGTTCTTGTTCCACGTTCACTCTCCGGACTCTTCTCACCTCTCGATTCATGTCACAGACTTTCTCTCCAACACTTGGGAGGCCAAACGCACCGTTTCGCAGCTTGAAGACATGGTAATATCTCTTTCTGTGATTAGGTTTGTTTTGTAGTCATAAGTTTGACATTTTCGGAATGTTGTGTTGTTCAGAGAGACGACCTTGGCATTGGAGGCTCATGGTCTGACTTCATTGACTATCTCATAGCTTCCATTAAATCTGAAGATGTAAAGCTTGTTTTCCAGACTAATTCACATTCAGATGGTAACTCATCATTCTTAAATCACATTTTTCCCTATATATATATATATATTTTTTTGTATTATCTTAGGGTACTTTACTTTGAGGTTGTTTCCCCTTTTTTTTTCGTGTTTTTTTTCTTTTTTTTTTACAGGTGTGTTTGGAATGGATTTTCAAGTAGTGCTTCTAGGTAGATCTTTTACAAATATAGATTTTAATGAGCAGAGCTTCTAGCAAAAAGCCTTATGTTGTTTGGTATTGACTTAAAAAAGTGCTTTTAAGTTTGTAGATTGTTTGACAATCTAACTACTTATAGAGAGAAAGGTGCTCTCACATCAAGAGACCTTGTCAACTTAGTTAACTAGTACCCAAAATTTACTTATTCATAGGAAGTACTGATTGCAGGGTTTTCTATATCTTATTTGGTTGATGAGAGAGTCTTCACGTTATGTGTGTTACTACTTAAGTTGTACAAGAATTTCAACTTTTGAGTTGGGGCATACATGCATGCTTAATTTAGAGCTTATGAGCCATGTATGCCAGTCTTTATATTACAATAGTTCACCATACAGTAGTAGCATTGCTCATGAGATCTATTCCAAAATTTGTTTATTTCGTCACAATTTTAGAATCTAAGCTTCATGAGTTAAATGTAGTGCTTCTGGTTATAGTTTGGGACAGAAACCTATTTGATAAATTTCTCTTCTGAAAGAAGTTGAATATTTGCTTCTTTCTGTGAATGGCACTGTGGTGCATGATCAATTAGGGGTTGCAGGTTTAGTAGAGTTTGTGTTTGATGGGAAGTCAATGTATGATTGTAACATTGTTGTTGTTATTATATAATCTATAGATTATGTTATGCCACCTGGGACCTAGGGTGTGGGGGTAGGGATTGAAGATGGGTGCAACTTGTATGAAAAGAGAAAGGAAACTAAAACTCTATTAAAGATATCATTCGATGCTGTGATCACAGTTCAATTTCACCATGTTCCAGGCATCGCATCTGCAAAATTAGTTGCTCAAAAATCAAAAGGAATGCCACGAATATCCATTTCTCTCACCAAACTTGTGGGTTCTGCTGCTTCTGAGGCTTTGGCAAATCTATCTTTGGGGCTCTTCGAAACATTCAAAAGCATACAACATAATCTTATACAAGGTAGTATTTTCTTTTCATATGTAGATTATTTAGTCTTTTCTCATTTTTACCTGGTGTGCGATTTTGTTATTTATAGCTGAAACTAAATACTGGTTGTCTGTGTTGACATCTTCACTTGATACTTTTTTATTTATTTTTATTTTACCATATTATAACTCTTATGACCCATAGAACGTTTTGGTCGTTGTTATAGTGTCCTTAACTAAAATCAGGAATTTGTAGAACATTTATCTTAATAGAGAAGGTCATTACTTCATGCTCTTCATGGTGTCGCAGGATGCTAAAAGGGTTCTTTTGGGTAAATGGCTGTCCTCAAGACTAGCACCCACAGTTTTGTGCTTACCAACTCAATATTTTACCACTACACTATGCAATGGCAAAAGCTTATCTCAATAACTGATTCATATTGTTAAAGTTGAATACAGAGGAAAAATTAACAAAATATTATTAGTATTACGTCTGTCATGAAGTACTTCGGGAGTCGACTTCTTTTATATTGCATACTACAGGTTTCATTTGCTCTCAGTGTAAGTCTTCTTACCTGAGGTTTATTTTTTCTTTATTACATCCTATATGCATTGATAAAGGAAAGATGTTGTCATGATGAATGGCAGATTACTAAGGAACATTTTAGCCATAGGAACAAATCCTTTGTCGTTGGCATAACATAAAACTTTAGTTGCTACCTCTATATTTCCTTTTGGTCAATCTCACATAAATTGAAATTTTGACTGCACGTAATTGAAGTATTGTATACATTCGGCCTTATTCATATAATTTATTACCCCTTTCTTGTTGTGTCTCCAGAGCAAGAACGTTCTTGTATGTTGACAAAAGTGATATCAGCTGAGAAGGTATGCCTTCCCATTGCTTACCATGCAGGGGTATGATTCTAGTTCAATGGTTAGGGTTTCTATTTTAGTAGCATGTACGAAAGGGATGTCTTTAATAGTTTTTTTTTTTTTTTTTTTTTTTTTTTTCCTGTTTTCCATGAATCCATTCTATTAAGTTTATTTGCACTAGTAACCATCAAACATAAAAGTTTAAGCTGATAGGAAAGAGCCCAACAATTGGGGTGCGCTTGGTACGCGGGACGGGACGGGACAGGACAAGGTGGGACAACTTGTTCTTGTCCCATGTTTGGCGCGACCTTAGCATGGGACAGGACGGGACAAGGTGGGACAAAAATCACAAAAATTTGTCCCACCCAAGACCCTAGAACAACTTGTCCCATGACATGGGACAAGTGTCAAAAAGACCAATTTACCCTTTAAATGTTCAAACAATTACAAACATATCTAATATATTATATTATATATATATATTAATATTTAATAATATATATAAATTATAATTACATATATAATATTATAATATTATATTATATATAATTTTATAATATATATAGCATATATATATATTATATTATTATATATATAGGATACATATATATAATATACAATATATATTATTAATATATATATACATATATTATAATATATATATATATAATATTATATTTTTTATATGTACAAATATTTTATAATATTATATTTTTTATATGTACAAATATTTAATATTATATATATTATATATAATGATATGATTATTATATCATTATATATAATAATATATATAATATAAAATATTAATATATAATATTATTAAATAAGTATAATATATTTCAATTACAATATTACTATTTGTGTTAAATATAATAATATTGTAATTGAAAACAAGATGTCATTTGAACCTCTTGTTTTTGTTTAATATTATAATATATTTTAATTACAATATTTATTTAATATTGTTTGTTTAATATATTGTTTAATATTAGAAAGAACAAGGAGGACACTCTGGTCATTTGAACCTCTTGTCCCATCCTGTTCCAGCCATACCAAACGCATAACAGTATAGTCCACAGTTCTATCCCAGACATTCCAAACACATCATGGAACAACTGACCTGTCCTGTCTTGTCCTGTCGAGTCCCGTCCCCGTACCAAACGCACCCTAGTATTTAAGCACTCTAACAAAGCTTATGAGTTCAGTCTCTTTCTTCTTAAGTGGCACAATAATTATGTTACTTTTTTTCTAAAAAATTTACGATCATAAATATGGTACGTTCCTTGTAGAGTTGTAGTTTATTGGCCCGGGAGGATGAAAACCATGCTCATAAATATGGTACTTTGACTACTTTCCTTGTAGTTTATTAGCCAAAAGGACCTAAGAGAATGATAAGTAAAGAACCGAATTCTATTTTAAACATTATACAATTTCACATTATAGCATATTGCTTAATGAACATTTGTTGAAGGTGTTAAAATTGCTGAAATTTCAAATTGGATAGTCTTTTGATGGAAAGAGCAAAAGGTTATAAGTTGAAGCAGGTGCTTAATAATTATCATGATTTTCTTCCAAAACTGCCTATACCCTGGTAGAAACTGTTGATGCCCATGGAAAAAGGAGTAAAGCGATGCGAACTACTTTAATAATATGATGATTTACTACCTCTTATTCAATATATAAATGATTTTGTTTATTCTGTTTAAACTGCTGTCTGAGGTTTTGAGATTGATTTGTGCTGACAGATGAATCTAACTTCTATTTCTCTGGATATCATTGATCCCATTTTATCTCTACAGAAATCAAATCGATTGGAATAATTTGTTATTACCTTGTTCAATGAATTGAGTTTTAAAGTCTGCTTTTAGGCACAAGTGCAATTGCATTTGTTTGAATTTTGGCACATGCTGCGCATCAGAGTTACTTTGGAACCTGTTGAGTTCAAAATCATTTGACTTTTACAATTTGAGGAGTAAAGATTTAATGTATTGTTGTTTATGATAGCTCCATGAATTGCTGCGTGTGCAAAAGGATCACCTGTCCATTCCTTTTGAGCTAAATTTCGTCTTGCTATTTGTTAGGAAAAGAATGAAAAAATTGAGAGCCAACTGGAGCAGCACTCAAAGAGGCAGAAGTCACAAAATATGAATTCCTCAGAAATGTCCGATGTTTCTGATCCTTCGATGAATAATGGCTTGCTAAATTCTCCAGGTATATGTTGTCTTTATTCTGCATGAAGTACATATTATTTTGGTTGAATAGTAGTAGAGTCTAGAGTTCTGCATGCAGTGCTTATCGATCTAACTTTCCCTACCTATTGCTTGTGCATGTTTTGCTTTCAAATTCCTTGTCCTATTAAAATATTTAACATTTTTCTTAAAATATTAGAATATTGCTTGTATGGAATGTCTAGGAGCCATTACGCATTGTTTTTTTTTTTTTTTTCAAGCTGAAAGTTACAACCCCCAGTAATGCCT
The DNA here is from genome assembly GCA_033220585.1 of Dipteronia sinensis. Classification (NCBI taxonomy): domain Eukaryota; kingdom Viridiplantae; phylum Streptophyta; class Magnoliopsida; order Sapindales; family Sapindaceae; genus Dipteronia; species Dipteronia sinensis. Next base: position 24,726,943 of record CM065640.1, on the reverse strand, counting down.
GAAAAAAAAACAACACAATAATGCCTCATAGACATTCCATCTCTCAAATGAGGCACATACATCATTTAAGACATATTTTGCCACATTTGAGACATTACATTATGTCTTTGTATTATTATGTTTTTTCTTTTTTCTTTTTTGCTGTCTCTTGAAACAAATGTCTATTGAATGTCTCTACAGTTGTAGATTTGATGAGTTAAAGCTCGGTTGATAAGATTTTGGCAATTCTTTTTAATGAAAGCAAAATAAAGAAAAATTGAGGAAGAGAGAAGTGAGGGCTGATATAAATATAAGGGTATTTTTGGTCCTAAAGTTTTCTGGTTTGGCCAACCAATTTAGTTATTAATGTTTGCTCTTTTTGCAAAAAGGGCTTGAAAAAGGGCTATTTATATATTTCCCCTTAAAAGTGACTGAGAAAACATAAAAAAAATATATTTATATTTGTCATTCGAGTTGAAACTTTGTATGTCAATTTGACTTGTGCATTCAAGTCATCATTTCCTTTCTTTTATAGAGCCCTTATAATGTAATGACATTTTCAACTCTCTTTGTTTTCTAGTCTCTGGTTCCTCTATATTGCCAGTTTGTGTTACTATATATTACTAGGAACTTTGAGTTGTTTGGTAGCTGCTAGTTTTGGGAGTTTGCTTTTACTAGTACATATCGTCCCTGACCAGTTTTTTTAAATGTTTGCCTGATGAACTGCAGACAAACAATCTGCCCGAGATCCTGTCTCATCCAAAGTTGCTAATCGTGTCATACCAGCATACCGCAGGTACTTACACATTTCCGGTTGAATTCACTAATCACTATAAGATGTAATTTACTTCATATCAATAACCATCTGTATGGTTTGGACAGGGCAAAAGTAAGGGGTGCAGTACTGATTGATACTGAAGATGACAAACATAACTAGAAGAAAGTTGACAATTTGACGGTTAGGTTTACGATATTTTGACAAAAATATGAATTTAGAATCACAAATTTCGTTCATTATACCAAGCAAAAAACAATCATACCAATAGGAAAAGAAGACGGTTCACATAATGATTTGGTTCACACAATGATTTGGTTAACATAATATGTACATGTTAGGTATTCTCTCTTGGAAAAGTTACAACTCCTGAATCGCATAGAAACATTTTGGCATCATGTAGATTTTGAGGTATCTTGTACAAGTCATGTTGTAATACTCTGATATACTTTTGTTAATCCAAGTGGAAATACTTGATTTAGTATTTTTTTTTAATTTTATTTTATTTAAATATTACATTAATTTGGGATTTTGAGAGGAGGGGGACAGTCTCGAACCTATAACCCCTCATGATGTAGGTGTGAGAGGCAAACTACTAGACCAACATCATTTTGTCTTGGTTGATACAACTTTGTATTGGATAGCATGAGGTGTGCCTTATATATATATATATATATATATATATATATATATATATATATATATATAAAATTGAAAGTAAGCCTTCTATTATTCTATATTTATGGTGATCTAGAATATGAAATATTTGTTAAAAAAAATATTAAATATTAATCCAAGTACATTATACTGCTATTATACGCCACATTTGGCATGCAGGATATTGGATTGGATTAGTGTCATGATGTTCCAAATTGGATTAAACTATCTTTATGTGATTGAATTGAATTGGATTAGAATAGTATCACACTATCTTGATGTGCTTAGTGCATGATTTGTATAAATTTAAAAACAAAATAATATTATTATTTATTTGATATTGAAAGATATTAATTTTTTAATAATGTTTCAAGAAAATATATTAAATTAAATTTCAAAATAAACAAAAAAAATTAATATATAAATAATTTGATAAAATAGGTTAAATTGAAAAGAACCTTAAGGACAACCGGTCTTGGAATGATTTGTCCCGTGACTCTCGACACAATGGGACTAATGGCCAATCCTATGTAGCTCAAGGCATTTTCTACTAATCAATATTCGTTTTGTTTTTTCCTTTTAACAAAACAAACAGAACACAGCAGAAACAAACAGAAAAGCTCCATGGTCCGCAACAAAGAGGAACTTCCTCCAACTAAACAGCATCATCGATCATCAACAGCGCCACTTGATTGGCAGATTTATGAACATGATGGATGATGATCCTCTCACGACCATACAACAGATTATAAATGTCAGCAAGAATACCTCCACAATCTGAATCCAAATGGCTGCCCTCATTTTTCCACTGCTTCCGAATCTAACGAATCCGGGAACAGGCCACGCTCCCTACTAAAAAAGAGCCCTCTCTGGATAGCAACAGTTTCTGCAACAAGTAGCCTCCACCAATTGAGAACACGAGGCCAAAAAAAAAAAAAAAAAAAACCCGAAGAACCACAGCTTTGCAATTTATCTTTAAACCTCCAGCTTCCGGCAGCCTCCACAAAGTCCCCCTACCCCTAACGCTGTCACACAGCAGCAGCTTCTTCTCATCAACAATATTTCGAAACTCATCAAGATAATTCATATTAGATATATAATCTCATTATCTCAATCATTATATATGTTTAGATCTACTGCTCTGTAAATGGGTTTTATCTCACTGGAATGCTGCTATTAACTACTAGCATTTCAGACATTGAAATTCTATTAAAGAAGGAATACAAATATAGTTGTTTGGCATGCTTATTCACATAAAAAAAATATATATATATATATATATATTCTTGAAAAAAGTTCAGGGAATCAATTCACTGATCTTATATCTTTAGAGTTTCGAGATACAAAGTAGTAGCTTCAGCTTATATCTATCTGCCCATACTCTGATCTTCTGTCTCACTTGTTGTAAAGCAACAACTATCATTCAAAAGATGCATCCTCTGCTCTTGCTTTTGCTTTTCTTAGTATGAAAAATTGGCCAGCACCCAGGTGATGAATTCGAATTCACTTCCACCTTTCTGTATTGGAAGATCATTAGTAGTACTACTACGAGTTAGTTGATCGTTTGACAATATCAATTAGCATACTTATGAACAATGAATCTTTTTCCAAATTAAACATGCAAGGAAAAGAAACAATTACCTGCTTGTGTTACTCTTGTTGCTATTCTTTCCACACTCTTCATGATTCCCTCCTTCCACAGACATCTTTTTAATCCACTGCTCTTTATCATGATGATGATCGGCAGATCTATCGAAAGAAGTCCTCGGAGAGACTCTTGAGCATTTTTTACCGGTTGGTTTCTTTTTCAAACCTAAGGAACTTGGAAAGAACATCTTGATCAAGAAAATTTCATTATCCATACTTGCAGCCCTCGAAATCCCACCTGACTCTTTCGTTTTCTTTTGTTTCTTCATTTGATCTTCTGTTTCGAAACCGAAACTTCTGTTATCTATAACCATCTCCTCCTTCATCCCTTGTGATGTTTTCACCTCATCAACCATATCTTTCAATGAAAGTTCATAGTTACACTCAGGAATGTTATGAATCATCTCCATAAGCTCTCTCCTACCTTCTGCTATCGCTTCTGATCGCGTCCGAGTAGAAAGATTGCTATTCCGATAGCCATCGCGGAGCAAAGGAGAAAGTTCATATTCAGTACTATTTCTTGACTTCCACAAGGATGGAGGAGAGCAAGCACCAAATTCTTCAGCATCTGCTTGAAACTGATTATGATGTAGATTTTTAGCACCCCAGAAATCAAATTCACTATCTCCTGCACTACCATATTTGCTATTTACATGGCACGATGGATCGGAAAAACGGAGGCGGTTCCTGGCCATCGCTTGCCGGCGATCAAGAATGGTGTGGAGGAGAAGAGAAGTATAGATACTAAATGTCGTGTGTGACAAATGTGGTTTTGTGGGCAACAATTCATTTTCTTCACAGTTTAATGGAACACTTAAAAAGTCATTGCCGTCTTGGAGGGGGATAAAATGGTCCAAATTTTGCATTTTTTTTCTTCACCTGTCTTTCTCAAAGTTGTTATTTAGACAAATATGAACGGCTAATCTGTATCATATAATTCCAAGTTTACTATTCGGTTCATGTCCCTTGTCATGTTGCTTTCAATTTAAGCTATTGCAAAGAACTTTGGCATTGACTCTAGTAGAAATTTTGGTGGTCAGGAACTCAGGATCAGAATTTCATTGATCTAATTGCTTGTTATGATTATGGAAGCGTATAATTGTGGTTAAAAAAATAATCTTGACAAAAATGGAAGTCTAGTTTCTAGACCAATTTTTCTTGTTTGTCTATATGGAAAATGTAACACTCCGAATCCGACACATGGCATACGCGTGCTGTACCAAGGCCTTTGTGGATTTCGAACTTTATATAAACATCAAATCACATATATTCACAAATAAAATCATCAATAATCAATCCATAATATACAATATAGTCTCTCCTCTAGGTTTCACTGAAGTTCTATAGCGAAAGTTTTGAACAAATGAAGAGTTTGTTTGTTTATTCTTCTCCATATGTAAGCAATTTATAGAGAAATACATGAGTACGAATCAAGGAAATGATTCTTCTATGATCAATACAATGATCTCCTACAATCAAGCTAATTGTCAACTACACTAATCAAGTAATCAATCACATTAATCAAGCAATCAATTAGCCAACTATACAATCTAATTGATTATATTCTAAGAGCATCTTCAATGCAAGCGTGGCTTGTGAAAAAAAAAGATGTCACGTATGATAAATAGACATTCTGTTAACAATCGTGTCTCCAATACAACTGTGTATATTCAACCTCAAGTTGACGTAGCAAAAAAAAATATTAGACATTGTCAACATGACCGTCTACTTTTAGACCACCTAATGCACATCCTTTTTTTAGGTTGACTCAACAAACATTTAAAACTGACATTAATTTTCATCTATTTTTGGTAAGGAAAGAAAATAAAAAAAAAAGAAAAATAAAATAAAATTGAACACGTCATTAAAATAAAATGTGTTTTAAACGAAAGCATTGGAGACCAAATTTTAAGTTGATCGTCTATCAAGTCCATATTTATACCATATAGGAAGCAAGTCTCTTGATATTGTTGTCATGTCAACAATTATTCATATGCAAGCCATTTTTGCATTAGAGATGTTCTAACACTCCCTATCAAGTTGGTGCATAGATGTCACTTATGCCCAACTTGCTAATTAGGTCATGAAAGTTCCTTCCATTAATAGTCTTTGTGAGGGTATCTGCAAATCGGTCCTTACTTGGTACATACGAAAGCTCAATTATCTTTTCTTCAATGTTCTCTTTAATGAAGAATCGATCAATCTCCACATGTTTGGTGCGATCATGTTGGACAGGATTATTGGCAATCTGAACCGAAGCTTTATTATCACAATATAGCTTCATGCTACCCTTTGGGTGAAATCCCAAATCGCCTAACAAGTTCTTCAACTACAACAATTCAGTAATTCCTTAGGCAATCCATCAGAATTCTGCATCAACACTAGATCGTGATACCACAGTCTGTTTCTTACTTTTCCAAGTGACTAGGTTACGTCATACAAAGATGAAGTAACTAAAAGTAGATCTCCGATCACTAGCATTCTCAGCCCAATCAGTATTCGTGTATCCCTCGATATCTTGGTATCCATTTTTAGAAAACATTAATCCTCTGTCAGTATGGGTGTGCACAGTTCGGTTCGGTTCGGTTTTTGGTAAAACCGAATTGAACCGAAAATATTTCGGTTCACCTAAAATTGAACAGGTTTAAACCGAATAAAAAATGGTAACTGAACTAATTTTAATTGGTTCGGTTCGGTTCGGTTCGATTCATTTCGGTTTTAAGCCTAATGGGTCTTTTTGGCTTGATGTGCTAAATGAGTCTTTTTTTAATATGTTTTTAAATTTGATGGGTTGTTACCTTGTTGGATTCTATTTTTGGGCCGAAGTTTTATACATTTTAATTGTCCAAGCCATTAGACATACGGTTCAATTTTCATAAGTTTCATACAGACATGAGACATGAGACATTCAACACAATTTTCAAAGATAAAAACTCTAAATCACAAATTCAAACTCCAAAGATAAGTGTGTTATGGTTTTTTTAGTTATATATGTGGTTTAATTGGTTCAAACCAGTTTTTGGGAAACCAAACCAGTTTTTGGGAAACCAAACCAGTTTGAACCGAATATTTTTCGGTTTTCAATTTTTTGAGCCGGTTTAAACCGAGTTCATTCGACGAACCGAACCGAACACCCTTTTTTTGGTTCGGTTCGATTCGGTTCTGTTCGGTTCCGAACTTAGTGCCCACCTCTATCTGTCAGGAGCTCCTTTTAGGTACTTTAAAATCTGAATGACTGGATCCATGTGATTCTCAGTGGGAGCGTGCATAAATTGGTTTACAACACTCACTGCATATGCAATATTAAGACGAGTATGCGATAAGTAGATAAGCTTACCAACAAGCCTTTGATATCTTCCTTTGTTTGCTAGGGTTTGATCAGGGTGATCTGGACATTCACATAACTTGTGATTTTGATCCATGGGAGTATCTGCTGGTTTGCTAGCAAGCATCTCAGTTTCTATAAGTAGATTAAGAACATACCTTATATGACTGAGGAAATCCTATGTTTTGATTGGACTACCTCAATTCCAAGAAAATACCTTAATACCCCTAGGTTTTTCATTTTGAACTCTGTGACCAAGTGACTTTGGAGATTAGTCATCTCCAGATCATCGTTTCTTGTAACAATCATATCGTTAACATGGCCGATCAGTATAGTTATCTTGTCACCTTTACGTTTGAAGAATAAGGTGTGATTGAAGTTACTCTGCTGATATGTGAATTTCTTCATAGAAGTACCGAGTCATCCGAACCTGGCTCTATGTGATTGTTTTAGTATGTAGAGAGCCTTTTAAGTTTACAGACTTTGCAAGTTTGAGAATCAAAACCGAGGGGAAGATCCATATAGACTTTTTCACTGAGTTCCCCATATAGGAAAGCATTCTTTACCCTAACAGTTCCAATGGCCACTTTAGATTAACTGCTAGTGAGAGAATTACCCTAACGGTGTTTAACTTCGCTACCGGGACAAAGGTCTTGGTAGTCAACTCCGTAAGACTGAGTGAACCCTTTGGCAACCAACATGTCCTTGTACCTTTCAATCGAGTCATCTGCCTTGTGTTTAACGGTATAGATCCATCGGTATCCAACAACCTTATTTCCATTAGGTAGATCCACTATTTCCCATATATAATTTTTTTGTAAAGCTTTCATCTCCTCATCCATGGCTCGAACCCATTTCTGGTTTGTCAATGCATTTTGCAATTTACTAGGCATAGATACAGAGGATAATTGATGTGCAAAAGTTTTAAAGGTTTCAGATAGTCTGTGAGTTGATGTGTAATTAGTAATAGAGTAAAGGACTTTACTACTTACCGGAGGCTGCTCAGTAGAAAGACCAAAACGTACAAGTGGTCTACGTTCTCGACTGGGATACCATCAAGTGGGTAAAATGGGGTTAGGATATGTGTGATTTTTACTAGATAATTCATTAGATAAAGTAGGAGTTCAAGAATTACCTTAGAAACATTTTCAACCTCAGAGTCCGATTGACGAACAGGTGTTGGAGAAGGGGAAGTAAGCATTTTCAACTTTTGTGCTAGAACAAGATGAAACCGAACCCTTAATCTATTATTTATGACTCCTTGATTTCTCTACATGTGATGTGTAGTTATATGGATGTTTTGAATGCTTAAGGTCTTTTCTTGATTGATCAACTTGTAATTGATTTATGGTTGAATTGCTATGAACCGAGAGGAGACGTATTTAACATGCTTAGATAAATATTCATTATATATATGACTAGAAAGTGAGAGTATCATTAGACTAGGGTATAAGGTTCATGTGTGTATCCCATAAATCTTAATGGATTCATGTATATTGTTCGGGGTCATCGAAAGATAGACTTTGGGTATATATGTATACAATCTCTAAGACATCAAGAGAGATTAAAGATTAATTTAGGGGATATGAACCTATAACATATACTTGCACAATTGAGAGATTAAGTGAGTCAAGGTTTTAATTAAAAGGGTGAGGTGGATTCGAGTTCTAGCACCTTTTTCATCATCTTATCACATTTGTTCTTAAGGTGATTGGTATTTTTACATTGCTTTAGAATTAATTTTTTTAGTGTTTAGATCTGGAAACTACCATTATCGATTGTCCAAATAGTAAACAAAACCGATAAAAGCCAGTAATCAATCCCTCAATCTTCGTGGGAACAAATCTTAATTATCATTGTACTACTTCCTTCGGCCTCGTACTATTGCGAGTGCACGTTTCAGAACGGTTAGTCATGTAAAGAGTGTTGCTGCAGGGCATATGGCTGAAGGTGTTGTAGCTGTTAGGAATGAAGTTAAACAATAGCTTGAGCAGACCAATGCTAAGTACAAAGCTGCAACAGACAAACATAGACGAATTAAAGTGTTTCAAGAAGCAGATTCTGTGATGGTGTTTTTGAGGAAGGAGAGATTCCCTGCTAGTACTTATAACAAGTTAAACCGAAGAAATATGGTCCATACAAGGTGCTGAAACGAATCAATGACATCGCCTATGTTATCGACTTGCCCGATTCCATGGGAATTCCCAATACTTTTAATGTTGTTGATTTGTATGAGTTCCGTGATGATGAGACCTCCACCGTGACCATAACTCGAGGTCGAGTTCTTTAAAGTGGAGGGGACTGATGTAGCACAGATAACTGAAATGCTGGATCAACAATTAGAAAAAATGATGTAGTATTAAATTACAGATTGTAGTGTCTCAATTAAGGTTGGGTTCTTCTAGAGTCAAGGGCATGTTTTTAATTTCCTAGGAAGTATCAAGGTTAAGGTTATGTTTTTTTTGTTTTCCTAAGGCAGTCCTAAGGTCAAGTGTGTGTATTTAATCCCTCTTTGGTGTTGTAATCTGTTCATCTTGTTATTATCAATCAAACTTTGAGAATCATTCTTTTTTATTTTGGTGGATTCCAGACTATCTTTCTTACTAAGGTTACGCTTGTAATCTTTGATTGATTGTGCTGCGTCACACGGTTTCACAGTTAAAGAATGAAAAACAGAGGCAATAAAAAGAATTTCAAGGGACAAAAGTTCTGGATTTCAATCATGGTAATCAAGTCCATCAAAAGTTCCGGACAAAATCACATTGATTTTGCAGTTGAGACAATTGAATTCAAAATTCAATTTTTCCATTCAATCCGAGGGACCAGTATCCTCTCCTCACCTCACCTTTTCCCTCATATTTTTAAAGCATATGATTGGTTGTTGATAAAGCGCAAATGGAAAGCAATCACATATTAACCATTCTTTCAGTGCAATGCTTATATGTTATGAGATTAAGTGAGGTGAGGATAGGGTGAGGATAGAGTGAGGATGAGGTGAGGAGAGGATTCAAGTCCCAATCCGAGATACTTTGTTATTGATTTGGCAATTGAATTCAATATTTAAATGAGCAGAATTAATACATATTGATTACGCAATTAACAATGTGATGTGATGATACAGAAGAGGAGGTGAGGATCCTTATCCCTTGTAACATTGACATTGTCGGGCTGGATGAGTACTTTTTACCACCAAACCACATTGGGCGTAGTCATTTTAGGTGGTTTGGTTTGGGTTGGGTTAAAGCTCAATATCAAACCAAACGGGTTGTCTATATTTCAACCCAAACTAAACCAAAAAAAAGTCAGGTTGGTTTTGATAGATTTATCGGTTTAAGTTTGAACTTAAACATTATTTTTTTGTATTATTATAATCAAATTATTTAAATATAAAATTTAAACATAGATGTTATTTAATTATTTTGAAAATTTAGACAAATATTATATAATTAATAAATCAACAATAACAAGTATCATAGCATAAAAATAAAACTTTTTCAAAAATAAATAAATAACATACAAATAAAACATAATTCAATTTAAAATAAAAATAAGATCAAGTTAAAGTATCAAACATAAAATAAAATAAAAAGATTGAAATCACAAACATATTCTAAAAAGTAACAGAAAATGAGAGTAATTATATTTTATTTATTAAAAAAAAAGTTAAATCGTCAAATGCGCTTGTATTATCGTTTTAGATGTGACTTCTTAGGATCTGACTTATAAAAAAAGTAAATTTGATTTTTATTGAAAACACGGGTTGATTAGGGTTGTATAGATTTTATTTTAAGCCATTTAAACTGAACCAACCTTTGATAACAAACTGAAAGGGTCAGCTCAAGGGTATTTGAAGCCTTAGGCGAAAATTTAAACTGAGACCTTGCAATTGGTGATGAATTAATCAAGAGCCCATTTTATGATTGAACTAATTTTTCTATTCTTTCTTATATTTTTTGAGTTTTTGGTACTATTTTATACTACACATGTTTAATATCATATTATTAGTTAAAAGTAAATAAATAAGAATAAAAATAATAATAATAAAGTTTGGAACAATCAACTCTGAAACGTGTATGAAAGAGTAGAGAAACGAATAATAGATTTTATCATGAATATATAGTTGATAATTTTTAATTTTTGAATACACTTTGGAACCGTAAATCAGTAATTCAAAAGTTAAAGAGAATTATTTTTCTTAACAATACATAGAAGATTTTTCCATAGGCTCCAGGCGGTCCTGCAAACGGATCAATATTTTTTTCCATGGTTGAGTTTGGCTGGGTGGTTCGGTTAGGCAGTTTTTTTTGCACACCCCTAATAGCAGATGATCTCTTAATCAACCCAATTCTAATACTTTGTTGAGTCACAACTCAACCCAAACAAAACTTAATGGTGCTAATTTTCAATCATTAACTCACTTCTGTCATTAACTCACGTCTGTCATAATATTAGTTGCATCAATTAGTTTAAATTCAATCATTAACTCACATCTGTCAAATATATCTAATAACTAGAAATTAGAAGTATATATGGTCATGTATGAACAGTAATTAAAAGAAAAAAAAGTTATACTTAGGCTCCTTTGCATGATGTTATACTCATGAATGTGATATGGGTCGATGTGAAATGTGCGATGGTGATCAACCGGAGCACGAAACATGTGGCCAGCTGGTGCAGATCATATTCACTAATTAACATCGAAAATGCCCTTTCAAATAAATATATCTATTCTTCTTATTAATGTGTTAAGACTTTTGGGGTTCCCGTCTTAATCAAATCTTTTATAATCTTACAAGAATTTCAATTGAAATAAGAGAAATTATCATTTTCCCCCCTAAGGTTTACCATATTAGATAAAGAGGTCCCTCTAGTTTCAATAATGGTCAGTCAGCCCCCTGAAACCTAAAATAATAGTACATTTACCCTTTCTGTTACCTTTTCTATTGAAAAAGGTAACTCTGACAACTTTAAGTGGGTTTAAAGACAATATTGCCCTTGAGCAGCTTTGAACATCCTTGAACATGTTTTTATACCCAATTCAAACCGAGGAAAATACCTTTTTACCCTTGAATCAAACAATTGAGTCCCCAATGGCTATATATTGTGCTATATACCCCTACCCTCAATTAGAATCACACATTTGCTTTGGTTTTCTTCCACTGTTTCCATGCATCCTTTTTCTACTGCTTTACTTTTCTTCCACTATTTGCATTTTTTTTTTTGAAATATTCTCCCACTGTTTTCATTACAGCATTTCTATTACAAACACATTATATTTTACACGTACACAGTTCTTTTTTACAAACATTTTAATGTTGTAAAACATAGAATGAACATTGATATAATCCAGATACATGGATTTAATACCATGAAAGACAAAGTAACAAGTTCAAACACATAAACACTAATAGTTGAAGTGCTAGCAACATCCAACAAAAGATACCAAGTACCAACACCTAAGCACTAACAATTTACAGTTTAGCTATCATAATCATAATCATAATCCAACAAAAGGTACCAAGTACCAACACCTAAACACTACAATAAGTTTAAGTGCTAGATAGCAAAATCCTAGTTGCATCAAACAAAAGAAAGCAACAAACCCCGGCTAGTAATCAATCCATCACTTGAGATTGTGGTTGAGTCTGAACCTGTGTGGAAGGCTGTGAAGAGGAGGATTCTACTCGTAGGTTTGCAGCCATATGTCTCTGTACATAAAAAAACAAACACAAACAATTAAAATCCAACAAAAGGTACAAATACCAGTATTGTAATAAGTACATATACATTAAAAAAAAGCAACACAAGCTAGTAATCAATCCATTGCAATTAGAGAAACATATTAATCTTTGATATCTCCATATAATATAAGTAGTATAAAAGCACAAAACACTAGCAAAGATATATGTATAGATCAGATATTATATTTCAAGATACTATGCAACTTCTCATTTTGGACAGTTTATTCAGCTGAGAATTACAATGGAAAAAACTAATGTTAATTCTGCATAAGCATATGGGGATGATTACCAAACCTGTGTGGGAAGCTGTGAAAATGAGGCATCAAATTTTGCTTGATGGTTGCTATGATGTGAAGAGGAGGCACCAACATCTGCTCGTGGGTTTGCAGCCCTCTGTCTCTCTACATAAAAACAAGTAATAAACAATCAGAAGTGTTAACACCTTAATGCAAGCTACCAATTAAAAAATCAGCCAACAAAATGTTATTTGCAATTTTACCTTATTGCTTCCGTCAATGGTGTTAGCTTTACAAGTCCTTTTGTTATGGCCAGGTTGTTTGCATTTTTCACAAACAACACTGCCACTCCTAGCTACTTTAGGTTTCTCATGCGATTCTCTCTTCCTTAGAAGCTTAAGTCTACTAGGTTTTCTTTTCAGTGCTGGTGGTTCCACATGTGCTGCTTCAATATCAACCCATACACATAAGTCTGGTATGGGATGTATCATGGAGCTATAAGTTCTGAGAAAGGCCGACTTGGTCAAGCTTGGGTCAATAAACTGAATTATAATGTCCTTAGTACCATATAGACTACCAAATCCATAACTGTGTCTAATACCAGCTAATGCATGACAGCATGGCACCCCACTGATTTGCCATTGGCCACATTCACATGTTTTTTCAAGTAAATTTGCAGTATATGCCCTAGTTAACCCCATCATCTCATATTTCCCCTCTCCTACATGTAAAATTTTTAGGATTCTACTCTCCTCACTATTTTCCACTATCTTCTTGTTCACAGTTGGTGGTATATCACTTTTCCACTTGTTGCAGTCCTCATTTCGCTGTTGTAACCTAGTCATCACCATTCTTCTAATGAATTCCATTAAGCTTAAAAATGTCCTAGCCCTAAAATCTTTCAACATACTATTGAATGCTTCAGTCATATTATTAGTTACATGATCACACTTAATTAAAGGATCAAAGGCATGCCTAGACCAGTGACAGGGCTCTATTTCCTCTAACCAAGCCTTTGCCTTAACATCGACACTACCAATATCTGCCATGATTTTTTTGAACTGATGAAACTCACAACACTTACTAGTTTTCAGAACAGTTTTTTTTAGTTTGAGTCCTGAATATGTAATCCTAAAATTGGCATAGATATGCCTGGCACAGTACCTAATTAAAACAGAAAATGAAAATTAATATATAAACAATTAACAAAAACAGTAAGTGGAAAATAAAACTGTAAATGGAAATTAATATATAAACAATTAACAAAAACTGTAAATGGAAAATAAAACAATAAATAGAAAATAAAACAGTAACCGAATAACGAAAACTGAAATGTAATATTACCTTACACTAGCATGTGGCCAATGCATCTTCAAAGCCCCAATCATCCCATTTTGCCTGTCACTCATGAAGCATATTGGCTTGTCTTCTGGGTACTTCAGAAATAAATGCAATTGCTCCAAAAACCATGACCAACTCAATAGTGTTTCTCCTTTACAAATGCAATATGCTAGTGGATAAAGACCATTGTTTGCATCCAAGGCAACAGCCGAGAGAAGTACTCCTCCATATGGCCCTTTCAAAAGGCAGCCATCGATGCCAAGGAAAGGTCTGCATCCCTCCATAAAACCATTCTTCTGTGCTTCAAAGCTGACAAAGATCCTTTCGAAGATTGAGGTATCTTCTTTCAAATGAATGTATACTGCTGAACCTGGATTACATTGTTGCACCAACGGTCACATTATACTGATCTCTCAATAGATCAGAAATGACCCCATACTTGATGTCAGGATTGTTCATCACAAGAACCTGGAACTTACTAACTATCCATTTGGCTCTTGCCTCCTCACTTTTATAAATTCTGTGACATGTATGCTCATTCTTGTAGGTCTTAATTTTCATTGTTGTATCACCATTCAAGCTAGAAGCATGCAGCCTCCAAGGACATCCATTCTCCTTACATGCATATGTTAACCTATCTCTATCATTTTTCACCTTATTAAAATTAAACCCCTTTTGAATGGCATAGTCTATCAACAATGCTCTTAATGACTGGACACTTTCATGTGTTTGTCCCACCTCAAACTCTATTCGTATGCCTACCAATTGCTTAAAAGGGTTTCCCTTCATCACTCTAGTCATTTTAGCATCGTGATTTTCATTTTCTGAGTCACTAAAGAACTCATCATCAGTCTTAGATTGGTACCATTCAAGCAAATCAAAGTTTACATTATTTTCAGCCTCATCTACCACAGCTAATGCCCTCCTACTGGCAACCTGACCCACTACACCATACTCATCATCTAACCCAAGTTCATCATTATCTAACCCACCATCTGCCCTAACAGTATTTGCCTCAATCACTTCCTCACTATTACAACCATCACTTTCTGCACCCTCATTATCACCCTTATAGTTTAGCAGGTTCTCCTCAAAATCACTAAACCCTAAATCTTGGTTGTCACCCATGAACCTAATATGTGAATTGGGAATGTTAGAAAAGGTTATTGGTGGAACTGGGATATATGGTTTCTTTTCTATTTCAAACATAATTTTCTTTTCTTTATGATTACTAAACCATCTAAACACTTGTAGAAGGTCACTATCACTGGTCACTTCCTTCTTCTCAGTACACCATGGCAAATACACCCAAACACTGTAGTCATCACTAGACACTTTGTCACTACCAGTTTGTTTTTCAGTGAATGCATGCAACAATGTAATCAAACTGATGTGGTCAGTATCACAATTGCCAAGCTCAACCACCTTTGTGTCATTAGTAACATATATATCCATTGAAACTGTACATAAAAAAAATCCTTCAATCAACAATATTTACTACAACAACCACGGGCATTAACCATATATACAAACATAAATAATCAACAACCACATGCATGAACCATATATATAGACATAACAATCAACAACCATAAGCATTTGTAAGTTCCTCATATTTTGATTGGCTTATTTCGTTGACAAACCATATTGGGGATTATTCTTTGTAAGGGTAAACTAGGCCTCTTGGGTGTGATCAAGCTTCAAGGACATCACCTCTCTCAAGAGCACTTCAAAGGTATCTCACTTGTTTAACTTTCTTTGAAGAGATCTAGTTGCACACACTCACTTGCATGCATTATGATCTTATCTTCATGTAATTGAATGACGTATTGTATGCCATTTTTCACACTCCACACTTGCACTTTTTGCACATCACTTAGTGTGTTGAGTTTGCCCCGAAAAGAGAATTCCTTCTCTTACCGTGGCCTAGACCGCTTGGCAAGACATGCTTGCACCGCGGCATACAGAGCGGTATACCTCTGTAAGGTCATGCCTCCTGTACCGCCTCCTGTACACTTGCACGCATAGCGATCCAAGTCGCGGTGTTGTCCAGTAGGCCTCTGTTGCCCATACCGCGGCCTGTGCACCTGCATGCACAGTGCCCTACACCGCGTTGTTGTCCAGACGGTGCACTGCTGTGTGTACCGCGGTCTGGACACATGCCTGCGACGCGATCCATCAAGCGGTATTGACGGGTTGCTGTGCCCTAAGTTCAAAACGACGCAGTTTTGACTAGGGCTCCCTTATATATATTCTCTCTTCTTCCTTGCTCGTTTTTGGGAGTTCAAGAAGCCATTTTTGAGAGGCCAAACTTCCTTTAGAGAGAGAAACTCCTAAGAACTCATCTTTACTCAACCAAACACAAATCCATGTGCATCTAACATCTTACAAGCATCATCTCATCATGGATTCTTCTTGCTTTCATTGACTAGGTAACTTGAACATGCTCTAAATCTCATTGTATTTATTTATGTTCTTGTTTGCCTAGGGTTAGCTCTTTTATATGATTTTATTGCATATCTTTATGTTTATTGGCATTTATAACATGTTTGAGTTGTTGTTTGTTGGTTGAGAGCTTTGTTCATTGATAGCTAGCATTTAGGACGATTTTACCCTTCTAGCTAAATCTTTATGCATTTGCATTTAGATATTGATATCTAGGATTTGCATTCATTGACATCTTTAAATCCTTAGATAAGCATTTAGTGTTGCCTAGCATTAATTGCATGTTTGAATATTTTTTACATATTCACATAGGTTGTTTAACCTCTTCATTGATTGTTAAGCTTTATGACTAAGTGGGTTAGTGCACAAGCTTGTGGTCTAGAATCACTATTAAAGGCCCGTTGGGTAGAGTGAAAGGGTTAGTGACCAAGTAGGTGTGACTTGAGGTCAACCTAGGTTGTAAACTTTCGTTCAAATAGTGGATTTGAGGACCGTATGTGGTTAAAAGGATAGCCCGTGAGTTTTGCCCAGTTGGAGGGTTTCTCACGTAAATCAATCCTTGTGTTTTTATTGTTTTCCGCATATTTATATTGGATTGATTGTTTGCTAATATGGGGTCGGACTATTAAAATTGATTAAGTCGAAAAGTTGGTAATAAATCAACTAAAACCTATTCACCCCCCTCTAGGTTGTATTAGACACACTTTATATATTTTTAGTTGGTATCATAGCGGGTTCCTAGATACACTTAGGTGATCCTTGCTCTTTGTGTGTCTTGCATTTTGTTTGTGTTTGTTGCATCATTAACATTCATTTATATTCATATTACCCAAACACTATGAGTGACCTTAGGATGAGTAATGAGGGAGCATCGAGCATACGACCTCCTTTGCTCAAGGGTGACAATTATGCCTCATGGAAAGGCAAGATGGAGTCCTATATTTGCCAAATAAGTGACCAAGTTTGGATGGCAATTGAAGATGGTTACACTCCTCCAACAATGACCACTGAAGATGGAAGTGAAGTCCCCAAGCCTAAGTCTCAATGGAGCACACAAGAATTTGAAGCTTCAAAGTGGAACAACAAAGCAATGCATGCTTTGTTTTGTGCAATGGATGAGAGCCAATACAAACTCATCCAAATCACCAAAAATGCACATGAAGCTTGGAAGATCCTAGAGACGGCGCATGAGGGAACCGAAGTGGTTAAGGATTCCAAGCTCCAAGTTCTTCAATCACAATTTGAGACGATCAAGATGGAGGAGCATGAGTGCTTTAATGACTTCCAAGTGAAGTTGATGAACATTGTGAATCAAAGCCATCAACTAGGTGACCCGTATTCGGATAGGAGGATCAAGCAAAAGATCATGAGGTCACTTCCCGCTAGATTCGAATCCAAAGTGACTGCTCTTGAAGAAAACAAGGACTTTAAGACTATGAAGCCAAGTGAAGTGATTGGAAGGCTACTTGCCTATGAGTCTAGACGAGGTCCTACCTCCACACCTCCCAAGAAGCAAAATGGGTTAGTCTTGAAGACCTCCAAGATTGGAAATGGGGATGATGACTCGGATGAAGACATGGCTCTAATGGTGAAGAGATTCAAGAAATTCTTGAAGCTACAAAAGAGTGGCTATGGCTCTAAGAGAAATGACTTCAAGAAGAAAACCCACTTCAAGAAGATTGAGTCAAGTCAAGAGAAGCATTCAAGAAATTAGATTCAATGCTTCGAATGTGGAGGATTCTGGCACATCTCCACGGATTGTGGCAACTTGAAGGACAAGAGAAAAGGAAAGACGATGGCCGCCTCCTGTAGTGATAGTGAGAGTGAAGAAGAGTCTTCGGGTGATGAAGAGCTTGCACTTAACTACATGGCTTTTGAAGCCTCCTATGTGGGAGTTGAAAAAGAAGAGAAGAGTGCCTTGAATTGTGACCTTGAAGAAGGAATAGATGAAGTGGTAGCTAGAGGTGTGATTGATGTAGCTATACACAGTGATGTTGTTGGCACTACAACAAGTGACCAAGGCAAAAGTCTTGATGAGGAAGTTGACCTTATTGATGAGAGGCAAAAAGAAGATAGTGCCTCATCCTTAAGTGTAGTTAGTGACTCTAGTGACGAGAAGTCTTCTCCTCACTCTAGAGGAATTTGTGAAGGCATGGACCTTGAAGGCTTCATCAAACATTTTGAAGACTCTAGGTTGAAAAAGAAAAATGAGATTCAAAAATTAAAGAAGGAGAATCTAAAGCTTTCAACCAAGGTGACTCACTTGAATAAAGAAGTGAGGAGAGTCATGGAAAGTGAAGACAAGATGAATAAGCAGCTGGAGGAAGCTAAGGAGTTGCTTGCCAAAATGACCTCCGGCACCGAAAAACTTGACCATATGTTGGGCATTGGAAAGAAGTCCAATGATAAGAGGGGCTTGGGTTATGTTGATGACAATGGGACTTCCTATTTTTGCAAGACGGTGTTTGTCAAAGGAAATAGCGTAAATGAAGCCTCACCTTCACAACATCCAAGGAGGAAGATTGAACTTGGAGAGTCATCCAAGAGTGGCCAAGTGAAGATGCCAACAAAGAATAGAGCTCAATCCCAACAACCAAGAGCTCCACATTCAAGCTTCCATCAACCAATATTTCCCCAACCAAAAAGGCAAGTCAAGCAAACTCAACCAAGGAAACATGGCAATCCAGTTCAACAACAAAGAAGGAGAGAACTGGCTCAACACCAAAGGCAATATCAAATGCATGACAAGTCTCCAATGACCTTAAAAGGATATGGTATAACTCCTCATTTTATACCAACTTGTCATTTTTGTGGTGTTGATGGACATATTAGGCCAAATTGTCATAGGTACATTAAGATATGTAGAGTTGAGAGCATGATGGAGAGGAATAGACTTAAAAGAGCAAATATGCATGTGCCTAGGTATGTTCGAGAAAATGATCCTAGGAAATCTAGTAATTTGTTGACTATGACCACTAGGAATGAAAATGTGTCACCTAAGTGGATTAGAAAAGATGAACCCGCATGCTATTGTGCTAATTTGTCACCCATAGACTCAACTAGGTCTAATGGGCTTGGTAGGTCCATAGGGGCTCTTGCCTCCTATTGACTTGATTGGTATTAACCCCCTATGGGGAGCTCAAGCAAAGAGAGCAACCTTGCATGTTGAAATAAGCAAAAAACTTGATCAAGTTTATGCTTCTTTATTAATTGCTTGAGTATTCTTGGTTGTGCTTATATATTTTCCTATATGGCTTTTTATTCAATAAGTGTGCCTTGCTTGGTTTGTAATCCATGTCACCTCTATGTTCAAACATGAATTTTTGGATTAGGAGAATTGATTGGGAAGTAGATTTGAATGACCTAAAGTTTATCTCCATGACATGTGACTTGATTTTGACATGCTAAAATATTATGCATGAATTGTGTGTGCAAATGTGTGTGGAAGCACCTTGACAAAGCTAAACTCAATAAGGACCTTGTGTCCATGCAATAAAAAAGGATGGCTCATCCAATTTAGCTTTGGGTCTTTTCTTAATGGTTGAACAAGACAACAACCAATAAGGATTCTATATCCATTCAATTAATAAGGATTTTATATCCATGTTTTGATCGACCATTAAGGATCGACATGGTTGCTTGTGTGTGCTCAAATTTTTAAAAGCTCTATCTTGTTTAATTATGGCAAAAGGGTGTAAATTGGTTTGAATTCCTTTGGAACCCTTTTGATGTTCTCTTTGCCAAATACCATTTGCTTGAACTATGATGTTACATGTCTTACATCCAAAGTAACTAAGTCACACATTTTCTTCTTAAGAATAAACCCTCAATGATTCTCTCTCAATTAATCAAGTTGCATAAAATTGTTATATATGATTATGCACTTATCTTGCAAATAAATCTCTTTGCTAAAGTGACCCGGTTGGGGAATACTCCTTTGCCTATCTAATGACAAAAAGGAGGAGTAATGTGGTTTATTTAAGGGGGTTGCATTTTTGGGGGGATTATCCCTTTGAGGGGGAGTTAACATATTTAGGGGGAGCATTTGCATGTTGCATGTTGCATCTTTCTTTTATTATGCAAATTGCTTTTATTTATTGTCTCTCTTGATCACCTCACATACACTTGTCTTGGAAAGTGTAGTCTCTTTGTTTTGTAGGGAAGGTGGCTATTCTACAAGAGCTTGAAGTTTTGAAGACCTAGTATCTAGGTATCTTTTTGTAATGTAGAATATCTTTTTGTTGACCTCTAGTTTTTACTTTTTTTGTGAGGATGATTTGTGAGTGATGGTTTTGTCACGAAATAGCCAAAGGGAGAGATTGTAAGTTCCTCATATTTTGATTGGCTTATTTCGTTGACAAACCACATTGGGGATTATTCTTTGTAAGGGTAAATTAGGCCTCTTGGGTGTGATCAAGCTTCAAGGACATCACTTCTCTCAAGAGCATTTCAAAGGTATCTCACTTGTTTAACTTTCTTTGAAGAGATCTAGTTGCACACACTCACTTGCATGCATTATGCTCTTATCTTCATGTAATTGAATGACGTATTGTATGCCATTTTTCACACTCCACACTTGCACTTTTTGCACATCACTTAGTGTGTTGAGTTTGCCCCAAAAAGAGAATTCCTTCTCTTACCGCGGCCTAGACCGCTTGGCAAGACATGCTTGCACCACGGCATACAGAGCGATATACCTCTGTAGGGTCATGCTTCCTGTACCGCTTCCTGTACACTTGCACGCATAGCGATCCAAGTCGCGGTGTTGTCCAGTAGGCCTCTGTTGCCCATACTGCGGCCTGTGCACCTGCATGCACAGTGCCCTACACCGCGTTGTTGTCCAGACGGTGTACTGCTGTGTGTACCGCGGTCTGGACACATGCCTGCGACGCGATCCATCAAGCGGTATTGACAGGTTTCTGTGCCCTAAGTTCAAAACGACGCAGTTTTGACTAGGGCTCCCTTATATATATTCTCTCTTCTTCCTTGCTCGTTTTTGGGAGTTCAAGAAGCCATTTTTGAGAGGCCAAGCTTCCTTTAAAGAGAGAAACTCCCAAGAACTCATCTTTACTCAACCAAACACAAATCCATGTGCATCTAACATCTTACAAGCATCATCTCATCATGGATTCTTCTTGCTTTCATTGACTAGGTAACTTGAACATGCTCTAAATCTCATTGTATTTATTTATGTTCTTGTTTGCCTAGGGTTAGCTCTTTTATATGATTTTATTGCATATCTTTATGTTTATTGGCATTTATAACATGTTTGAGTTGTTGTTTGTTGGTTGAGAGCTTTGTTCATTGATAGCTAGCATTTAGGACGATTTTACCCTTCTAGCTAAATCAGTATGCATTTGCATTTAGATATTGATATCTATGATTTGCATTCATTGACATCTTTAAATCCTTAGATAAGCATTTAGTGTTGCCTAGCATTAATTGCATGTTTGAATATTTTTTACATATTCACATAGATTGTTTAACCTCTTCATTGATTGTTAAGCTTTGTGACTAAGTGGGTTAGTGCACAAGCTTGTGGTCTAGAATCACTATTAAAGGCCCGTTGGGTAGAGTGAAAGGGTTAGTGACCAAGTAGGTGTGACTTGAGGTCAACCTAGGTTGTAAACTTTCGTTCAAATAGTGGATTTGAGGACCGTATGTGGCTAGAAGGATAACCCGTGAGTTTTGCCCAGTTGGAGGGTTTCTCACGTAAATCAATCCTTGTGTTTTTATTGTTTTCCGCATATTTATATTGGATTGATTGTTTGCTAATATGAGGTAGGACTATTAAAATTGATTAAGTCGAAAAGTTGGTAATAAATCAACTAAAACCTATTCACCCCCCTCTAGGTTGTATTAGACACACTTTATATATTTTCAGTATTAACATACCATCAACTTCACAAACATAAATAATCGCATAGCTTCAGAAATAGTAACCATGAGCATTAAACATATATACATACATAACACAAAATCAGTAACAACAATAAAATATGTTCACAAACATGTGATTCAAATAAGGAAACAGTAGACAAAAAAATATTAATTACCATATTGTTCACACATATGTTCACCAACTTGCATGAATGAAAATAAAACTTGCATGAAGGAAATTAAAACGTTAAAACGTGCCCAGAACTCTACCACTAACAAATAACGTTAAAAAAAACCCTAACTTTCTATTAAAAAAAATGAAAAATACATTTTAAAACCATATCGTTCTCTATTTCATGTCTAACAACCATGTAAACGCTATTACAACATCAATTTTAAAGATAACAACTCCAAACGAAAACCCCCAATTTTGTAATAACAGAACCCTAAATCTTTAGCGATAACGAAAATGAACAAAAGGAAGTGCAACCGTGTATGCAAAATCAGCACACAATCAGTAAAACAAAATAAAGTTAAAAAAAAAGCCTTCTTTTGCGAAAAAAAATAGCCAAAATGCATCTTCGAACCTTCGATTTCGACAACCCTTCTATGTACCCAAACAAAATTAACCTCACTCTACTTCAAACACTCTTAAACAAACTTGTAAACGTTTGGTTAGTATAGATCAAATGTTTGAAGGGTTCTTTTGGCGGGAAACATGGGAGAGGAACGGTTTGCAAAGGGTGAAAAATGGTTTCGAGAAGCAAAGCATAAATATTAGGTATTGGGACCATGCCTCTGGTTTTGTTTAATGGAATCTGATCACTGTGTATAGGTGAGTTGTATCCCTCTCACCCACTCATTTATTTTTTATATTTTAAATCATCTATTGCAATTGCATTTTACTTTTTTAACCTTAACATTAATTACAAAACATGCCCTCATGATGAGTTTACGAAAATGCCATCGATTTTTAACGGTCAATACTATTTTCAAACAGAAAAGGTGACAGAAGGGTAAATGTACTATTATTTTAGGTTTCAGGGGGATGACTTGCCATTATTGAAACTAGAGGGACATGTTTATCTAATATGGTAAACCTCATGGGGGAAATGATAATTTTCCTTGAAATAATTGTGGAAAAATAGAGCAAAGTTTCAAAGAGATAAAATATGAGAGAATTAAAACTGTTCTATAAAATTTTATTAGCAACAGGAAATTCAATGCAGAATCTAAAAAGTAAAATATCCATTGAACACAATTTGCAGCCTAAATAATAAATATGGTACTAGTGGAAATTAGATGTATTTCTTTCTATATATTTTGTGAGTATATATGGCCCATGTTGTAGGTTTAGTCTTTCTGGAAAACTAATGTTGTGAACTAATTGATACCTTGTTGTACTGTGAAGGCCATCTAATAGAGGTAGGAGCAAACTGCTAATAATTTTGAAACAAGCTTCACATATATATATGTTCAAATGAAAGTCAATGAGCTACTCAGTTCACTGTGCAAGAAGCTTCATCTCACAACCTAAGTTATATCCTCAGTAATTATGTTAGACATAATCCCACCCATGCAGCTCATTTTTTTTCCCAACTGATATATATACAATTCAGGTAAAAAACGATAGGATTTCTGGCATGCTGTGGCAAGACTTGTTTGGAATCATTCAGCATACGCATCCAAGTTAGACAACTGTTTGGTTAATATTGATGCTAACACTAGACTCAAATGAGGGTATGTGCAAGTTCTTTCCTCTTACATCAAGGGGAACGACTTTGAAATGGTTTAACAAACTCAAGCCGAGTAGCATTCAGAATTTGTCACAAAGTCTAAAGGAGATCGTCCTCTTTACAAAAATCCTAATTTTCTGCGAGATGTCAAGCAATTAAAGAGGACGTCAGGAAGGAAATCGATCAAGAAGAAGAAGAGTTGATGGTAGAGCAAAATCTTTATTATATAGTGGTCCTGAGAAGCTCACCGTTTCATTTTACACATTAGAAAGGACGTTACCCCGAAAAGTGTGGAGTGAAATGCATGAGAAAAGATTTTTCTCTGTGTTTTCTCTTCTGTTCTTGGTGTTCATCTTGAATATCAAACTTCTCTGTTGTGAATCTGTGAGATTGATAGAAGAATAAAAGAGAGATCTGAGTGTTGCGGTTCTGTTGATATAACTTGTGTGAATTTCTGGGTTGTAATCTCAGGTTGAGGGTGTGTTTTAGGTCGTATTGGTTGAGTGATTGTAATCTGGGTTTCTGTGTTCCTTTTGAGGGCTTCTTGTGGTAGTTTTCTAGGCAGATCAAGGCTGTAAAGAATATTGCATATAGTGTGAGAGTCTCTCCAAGGAGGCTCAACGTGGATGTAGGCTTTGTAAAATCTGAACCACGATAAGTCCTTTGTGTGTCTTTACTTTCTTTGCTTTTATTCTGTAATTGCATGTTTTAATTACTTAATCTATTTGGTTTTGCTGTTTGAATTGCTTCTTTCTTTGTCTGTGAGTGTTCTTGCAGGTTTTGTTAACAGAGGAAGGTTGGTAGGGTTCTGTAGTTGTACAAAACTCTAACACAGACCTTGCCAACTGTTTGACAAGTAAACTTATAACTCTAGCTTTTTATGTAGGGAAATGTTTTAGCTGAACTGATTTATTCATTTTTCATTTACAGATTATTTTCATTGTATTCACTCACGTCTCACGTTCCGGTTGGGTTTTTCTTATTGTCCATATTCATCATTTAAAAGAGAAATGGCTGAAATTAATTACAGTAAAGGAACCCAGAGCTGTCTCCTGCACGTACAAAGTTATTATTATGTTTGTTGTACAGTCAAGCAATCAATTTTTCATAAATTGAAACCTATGCTACAAAACAATGAATAATTTGATACATGAGAATGAGAAGAAACAAACCCAAATAAGGCATATAAATAACACATATATAGAGAGATACATATGACATATAAAAACAAGCTTAGATAGTACTAATGAAAGAAGTAGGATTAGGAGGTGTTGGGATGTCTACTGTCCCTTCCGGCATATGTAGAACTTTCTTCATTGATGGACGAAGCGATGGCTCGTCAAGAATGCACCAAAGAGCAACCTTGATTATCCTCTCCAATTGTTTTGGTTCAACCTCTCCATCACCTACTAATTGACCCAGTTCACTGTCCTCAAAACACCGGTAAACCCATTCTTCAAGAATAACTTGATCCTCTTGAAGACTTTGGTCTAAATTTCTCCGACAACATATGATCTCTAGTAGCACGACACCGAAGCTGTATACATCTGCTTTAACTGTCACAGGCAGCTTCTGATGCCATTCAGGTGCTACATATCCCCTCGTTCCTCTAATTCCGGTGAAGGTTTTAGTTTGGTATGCCTTCATTAACTTTGCCAATCCAAAGTCAGAGATTTTGGCACACCCGTTCTCATCCATGAGTATGTTTTGAGGTTTTATATCGCAATGGATGATTTGTGTTGCACACTCATCGTGCAAATATAGAATACCTCTAGTTATGTCCCGTGCAATTCCCATTCTTTCAATCTAGTTAAGTTGTTTTTCAGGTGTGAAGAGTATATCTGCAAGAGATCCACAGCTAATGTACTCATACACCAAAACCTTGTGGGGGCCATCAATGGAATAACCAAATAGAAAAAGCAGGTTCCTGTGGTGAGCTCTCCGGATTACTTTTATCTCCGTCCGAAACTCCCTTTCACTTGTAGGTGGCACGTTCTGTAGTCGCTTGGCAGCTACAAACTTTTCACCATCATTCATCATGATAGTCCCTTTATAAACTGTTCCGGATGATCCTCTCCCAATCTCTTCCTTGAAACCATCTGTCATTCTTTCAAGTTCGGCATCGCTATGTGACCGGGGAGCAATATCCTCACAAAATTCGATATCGCCATTATGACAAGTCCTATATGATGAGACACGGTATCTGTGGTTAACAACTCCAAGGATTACAACAATAACAACTAGGGAAGAAACAAATAAACAACTGATGATGATGATGACAACCACGATATCTGTGCTGATCTGTTTCTTGCCTTCTCTGGTGGGAAAAATCCTATCAGTGGAAGTTCCAGTACTTGTTTCTCCAACCTTGATGAAAGCAGTATTTAAAAGACAAGCTAGAGGTGTGAATCAATCCCCCGACTCTTCCAGCATTGAATATTCAAAGGAAGACAAATACTGATGAGAATCAACCAAAATTTGTCGATCAAATTGACTCTAAATTGAAGAATTTAAACCAATAATGAGTAAGAGTTTGAATATACACTTCTTTCATTTACAAGACGGAAAAATGTTTTTTTCCTAGTGAAGATTTTATGTTTTGCCGAAGAGCTTGGAATCGTGAAGTCATATGGACTCTGTTGAAGCATTAATGCTTAACAAGCACGCTTATGGTTGACTGGCTATGGTTCCAAGTCTTCAACCCCTCAAACGCTCCATCACTTTGACTACCAAAAATACCAATTAACTTGAATTTAAACCATTTCATACGTTTTTGCCTACCAATGAATTAAGAGAAAATGCACATGAATCCTGGTTAAGCAAGGAATTATAAGTAACGAGATTCGGTTCAGGCATTTTATCAAACAGTTGGGAAGCTTTATCGAAAAGTCCTTGTTTAGCAAACGCAGAGATCCAAGAATGAGTGTTGTTGATGGGAAGATCATGAAAGACTCTTATGCTGTGTTTGTTACTATGTATAGTCCCCTCCCCATGTTTGTTAAGCATACAGTAAAACTATGTACGATCCTCTCCTCACGATGGAACCCATGTATTGTCCTATTGTGATGGGATTATTTAGTCCCACCACAGACGTTGGGACTAAAATAGTCCCCCTCTTCTTACTGTTTTTGGCCGTAGTCCAGCCTTTTTTCCTTTTATGTTATTGCTTTTCTCAGTTTATTTTTTATAATTTTTTTTTTCTTTCAGTTTTTCACTCTTTTGGCTGGGACTATTTTTGTCCCAGTCTTTTGTTCTTCTTTTAAAAAAAAAAAATTATATTATTTATATTTAAAATATTAAATTTATTCATTCTGATTTAAAAATTAATTTAATATATA
This sequence comes from Dipteronia sinensis, assembly GCA_033220585.1. Lineage (NCBI taxonomy): Eukaryota > Viridiplantae > Streptophyta > Magnoliopsida > Sapindales > Sapindaceae > Dipteronia > Dipteronia sinensis. The sequence goes on along the minus strand of CM065640.1, from coordinate 24,699,843 downwards.
TTATTTTATTATAATATTTTTTAATTAAAACTTAAATGTTATTTTATTTCAAATTAATTTTATTTATTTTTAAATTTTATTTATTTTATTCAAAATAATAATTTAATATTTTTTTTAAACCAAATTTAATTTAATGGTCAGGCTAAACTAACTTAAATTTGTGACTTTAAATTTTGACTTCAACATCTCAACCACTCATGTGTTAAATACATTTAAATATCAACCATTGGATTAAGAGCACCTGAGTGGTTGAGATGTTGAAGTCAAAAGTTAAAGTCACAAATTTAAGTTGATTTAGCTTAACCCTTTATTTAAAATAGTTTTATTTTTATTTTCTTTGAATTTATTAAAATGATTATATATATTTAATATAATTTTATACTTACCTCTCACAAAGAAAAAACAATTATTTTCAATTATTTTTTATTCAATCTCATATTACACCAAATAAGAGACAGTATTATTTTAGTCCAATCCGTACTGCATCAAACATGTCTCAGTACTAATTTCGTTCAGTCCAATCCAATCAAATCAAATCCCACAAAAATAGTTCAATCATATTCAATCCAATCCAACGCACCAAAAGCACCCTTAATGGCATTGAATTTCGAGTAAGTGTCAATGAGACGGTTGAAGATGAGTGCGGTTTTGATCAAGTGTGAGTGAAGGACCATGCATCGTTTTGATCAACGGCTGAGGTGAGATGATGTCTGTGGGTTGCATTGCATGACCGTCTGGGGTGATTGATCAATGATCATCTACATGAAAAGGGTGTAATTTTGCAAACATTGACCAGGTAGTGATATGAAATCTTTTAAATATTTGGAGGATTATTTTTCCCAAATATTAAAAAGCTTATTGAAAGGTTTAGTTCAAGTTTTATGTTTTTTTTAATCCAAAAAAAAAAAAATTTAGAGGGATAAAAGATTTTTTTTTTCTTTTTTGTGTTACTGTATTAACTTTTATTATTTAATAATAAGTTATTTGTTTTATTATTTTATTTTTGTTTTAATGAAATGATATAGATAAAATAATGATTTTACCCTTAATCAATTCGTTAATGATTAACTGCAACGGTGGTAAACTAAGAGCAGGAAATGTTTATGTAATTAAAGGCTAAAGTAAAACATTTGCCATAAGTGTGAAAAACATGATATGTTAGTGCAATTTGCCCTTTTAATTCTGATGTTTGAGTGAATCATGTTGGATTCCAATTTCCAATTGATATATGAATCTCATTTTGCTGAGATGCAAATGATGGTATTGAATGCCTAATAATAATTGGAGAGTGGTACAGGGGATAACGGAAAGAATGATTTGGATGAGGTTTTTATTGCAACTAATGATGAGGGGAATCTTGGTGTTAGTTAATGTGTCAGGTGAGGGAGTTAAGGGTTTTATGGGGTCTGATGAGCCTGATCCTATGGAGGCCCATGCAGGTGTTGTATCGGTAGGGAAAAATAATTCTGGGCCTGATGGGGGTTCTAAACAGTATAACAGTTGGAGTGGCCCATTTGGGCGTAGACAAAAACAATTTGGGGGAAATTCAGTACCAACCTAAATCAAAATCGGGAAAGAGGGGGCTGGTTCTTGATGGTGAATAATTTATGGCGAAGCAGAGGAAGAAGGTGAAGCCGATTGGCACGAGTGCATGGGCGACCGATGGCGTTGCGACAGAAGCTGGATCGAGTTCGACTGTAGCGACAGTGAAAGAGGAGGCAGTCCAAATGATGCGATTTTAGAATGAAAGGGAGCAGCAAGTTGGGTAAGGTCTTTTCTTGTTAGCTGGTAATTTGGGGGTGGATGTCCGTGGTCAGTGTGAGGTGTCTCAGGTTTCGAATGATCAGTTGGCAGCACGAGCAGTGATTGTACGGTATGTTAAGTGTGAGGTTGGTCCGTATTCTTCCATCTCTAGCCAAACTCGACTTCAGAATCTTCCGGAGTCAGGCTTGGATGTGCAGAGTGTTCAAGATCAAAGTACATCGGTAGGTCAGTTTTCACCGGCCAGTCGGTCACAATGAAATTATTCTTTTGGAATGTTCGGGGTTTGGGGTCCGTCCGAGCGTTCAATGTCCTACGAAGATTGAAGCAGGAGCATAAAGCAGTTTTAATGTTTTAAATGGAGACGAAAACTAATCACGTTAAGTTGAAAAGACTGCGAATTTTACTGGGATTTTCTAGGAAGTTGGTGGTGGATAGCTCTAGGAAGACTGGCATGGGGGATTGTGTTTGTTTTGGTCAAATAATATTGTTGTGGTTCTTCAGTCTTATACGCAGTTCTATATATATGTTTGAATTCAGAGTCATCATAATAAGGTTTGGCGGCTCGCCGGTTTTTATGGTAACGGTTAGTATTAATTGGGCTCACCCAAGATGGGTCCAAAAACCCAATCACATGGCCTTGACCCATGAAGCCCAAACCAACACTTAATAATAACTGTTGTAAACAGTTATTGTAGA